>OY740795.1:52038549-52326421 GCA_963514005.1 Raja brachyura
TTCAACAAAAAGCTAATGTCATTCCACTTTTTAAGGGTAGCTAATGTTATCCCACTTTTTAAGATAGGTGGGAGAGAGAAAACAGGGAATTATAGACCAGTTAGCCTGACATCGGTGGTGAGGAAGAGCTGGATTCAATTATAAAAGATAAAATAGCAGCACATTTGGATAGCAGTAACAAGATCGGTCCGAGTCAGCATGGATTTACGAAGGGGAAATCATGCCAGACTAATCTTCTAGAATTTTTTGAGGATGTAACTAGGAAAATGGACAAGAGAGAGCCAGTGGATGTAGTGTATCTGGACTTTCAGGAAGCTTTTGATAAGGTCCCACACAGGAGATTAGTGGGCAAAATTAGGGCACATGGTATGGGGGTAGAGTGCTGACATGGATAGAACATTCGTTAGCAGACAGGAAACAAAAAGTAGGGATACCGCAAGACTCGGTGTTCAGTCCGCAGCTATTTACAATATACATTAATGATTTAGATGAAGGGATTAAAAGTATCATTAGCAAATTTACAGATGACACAAAGCTGGGTGGCAGGATGAACTGTGAGGAGGATGCTATGACGATGCAGGGTGACTTGGACAGGTTGGGGGAGTGGGCAGGTGCATGGCAGATGAAGTTTAATGTGGATAAATGTGAGGTTATCAACTTTGGTGGCAAAAACAGGAAGGCAGATTATTATCTGAATGTCAAGTTGGGAAAAGGGGAAGTACAACGGACATCTGGAGTATTGTGTCCAGTTTTGGTCTCCGAATTTGAGAAAGGACATCCTTGTGATTGAGGCAGTGCAGTGTAGGTTCACATGATTGATTCCTGGGATGGCGGGACTGTTATGTGAGGAAAGATTGAAAAGATTAGGCTTGTATTCACTGCAGTTTAGAAGGATGAGGGGGAATCTTATAGAAACTTATAAAAGGGCTGTACAAGCTAGATGCAGGAAAAATGTTCCCAATGTTGGGCGAGTCCAGAACCAGGGGCCACAGTCTTAGAATAAAGGGGAAGCCATTTAAGACCGAGGTGAGAAAAAACTTTTTTTTGAATTTGCGGAATTCCCTGCCACAGAGGGCAGTGGAGGCCAAGTCACTGGATATATTTAAGATAGAGTTAGATACAGCTCATGGGGCTAGTGGAATCAAGGGATATGGGGAGAAGGCAGGAACGGGTTATTGATTGGGGACAATCAGCCATAATCACAATGAATGGTGGTGCTGGCTCGAAGGGCCGAATGGCCTCCTCCTGCACCTATTGTTTATTGTCTAATGGAATTCACGATAATCCAGGATTGTATAAAATGGTGATCCTCGCATCAGAGGTAGAGAAGTTAAGGGAGATTGGGAAAGGATTTACTCTCATAGAATAGAGTGGGCAAATTGAGGATACAAAGCTTGGCTTTGGGAAGGTCATATCTTAGAAACATAGGAAAATAGGTGCAGGAGTAGGCCATTCGGCCCTTCGAGCCAGCCATTCAATATGATCATCGCTGATCATCTAAAATCAGTAACCCTTTCCTGCTTTTTCCCCATATCCTTTGATTCCTTTAGCCCTAAGAGCTATATCCAACTCTCTCTTGAATACATCTAGTGAATTGGCCTCCACTACCTTCTGTGGCAGAGAATTCCACAGATTCACAACTCTCTGGGTAAAAACTATTTTCCTCATCTCAGTCCTAAATGGCTTACCCCTTATTCTTAAACTGTGGCCCCTGGGTCTGGACTCCCCCAACATCGGGACCATTTTTCTTGCATCTTGCCTGTCCAATCCTTTAAGAATTTTATGTTTCTATGAGATCTCCTCTCATCCTTCTAAATTCCAGTGCATACAAGCCCAGTCGACCCATTCTTTCATCATATGTCAGTCCCGCCATCCCGGGAATTAATCTGGTGAACCTACACTGCACTCCCTCAATAGCAATAATGTCCTCAAATTAGGAGACCAAAATTGCACAAAAACCTCCAGGTGTGGTCTCACCAGGGCCCTGTACAACTGCAGTAGGACCTCTTTGCTCCTAAACTCAAATCTCCTTGTAATGAAGGCCAATATGCTATTAGCTTTCTTCGCTGCCTGCTGTATCTGCATGCTTATTTTCAAACGTGATTGAGCTTTGTTTTGAAGAGGCAATAATGGTGATTATTGAGGGTAGGGTAGTGGATGTTGTCTACAAGAATATTAATCGGGCATTTGACTAAGTCCCTCATGGTAGGCTAATTGAGAAGATTAAGATGCATGGGGTGCACAGTGACTTGGTGATATTAGGATGCTATTCCACGGCTGGCAGTCTGTGGCCAGTGATCTGTGCTGGGTCCTCTGTTGGTCTGTGAGGATAAGTGCAAGGATGGAGGGGGTTTCATATCAGTTACAGAGAGAGACAGCGAAATGTTGGTTGGAGTGTCATCTGAACAAATGTGAGGTGCTGCACTTTAGTAGGTAGAATGTATGTGGAAAGTATACAGTTAAAGGCAAGACCTTTAACTGCATTGATGTACAGAGGGATCTTGGGGTCCAAGTCCATGGCTCCCTGGAAGTGGCAACACAAGTGCATAGAGTGCTAAAGAAGGCATATAGTCTGCTTGCCTTCATCAGTTGAAGTGTTGAGTAAAAGAGTAAGGAAATAATGTTACAGTTTATAAAACTTTGGTTAGGCTGCATTAGGAGTATTGTGTGTACTTAGGTCACCCCATTACAGGAAGCATGTGGAAGCTGTAGAGAAGGTGCAGAACAGGTTTAGCAGAATGTTGAAACAAAGAACTACGTATGCTGGTTAATACACAAACGGATATAAAATGCTGGAGTAACTCAGCAGGTCCGGCAGAAACCATATCTACAGATTGATTGTTTGGGGGGGGGGGGGGGGGGGGGAGAGGAAGAAAGCTGGAAAGGGAAGAGGCAGGACAAAGCATGGAAGGTAATGGGTTAAGTCCAGTTCAGAATTTGACAGGGAGCAGCAGAAAGCACAGAGGGGGGCAGTGAGAGAGGGTCTCACATAAATCCCATCGGAGAGAGGAGGAGAACTTCTTCAAAGTAAGCATACCGTGAGATTTTGTAGTGGTGCAGTCCAAATGTAGAAACCAAGAACTACAGATGCTGGTTAATACACAAAAGAACAAAGTGCTGGAGTAACTCAGCAGGTCAGGCAGCATCTTTTGTCTATTGTAAGTCTTGGATGTCGTTCATTTGTACTCCTGTTATCCTTTCTTCGTATCTTTATTATCTTCAAGTGGTTGGGAAATTCTACAAATGTGTTTTTTTTTTTGCAATCTGCATTGTTGGATCTTTTAACAGTTCATCTTAACTTGAAGATACCTCTTCATCTCAATTCCTTATGTTGGCCCACTATCCAGTTTGGTCCACTCCTGTTTGTGTTGCCATAAAGTGATGATGATTATGGAGATACCACCATCTTTCAGAATGGAGTTGACCACTCTGTTTCTGAAGTAACTTGGAAAGTAAGCCAATTAGCTGAAGTCAAGAAACCAAGTGCCTCTGGAATACTTGAATCTTTCTGCTGATGTCCCTAAAAAAGAAATGACTGTTCATACAAGGTTATTTGCACATTGGGGATGTTATGTACCGAATTCCAATAGTTAGTGGAGACTCACATGATGCTGTGAAAATGAAAATGATTTTGCCTTGTAGCTTCTTTGACAGAATGGTACTACATTTGAATATTGCAGTTCAAAGTATCTGATGCTTGAAGAGTCGGCACACATCTGATATATTTGGAAGATTGTATGGTGGGAAGAACAGTGCCTATACTCTCTTAACCTAACATAAAAAAGATTTGGTTTCTGTCCTTTCAAATATCTGAGCTTCAATGCAAGCAGAAATGGTGGAAATTTTCATTGCTATGCAGATGTTTATATGATATACAATATTCATGCTAATTGTAAATTGAATGTCGATAAGAGTAAATAGGGAATGTAGAGATATTTTATTTCGTCCACATTTATGTATGAGAATATATATGACGTAGCCCTAGAGTCGTCGTCATCATCGGCGATCACTTGAAATGAGAATGACTGTCCTCTCATGGAGGACGCCTGTGCGTGACTTTGTTTAACGTGGGGAGACTGGTGCACAGACAGCCACCACACGGTCCTTGACAGATCTGGGTCAGAATCCAGTGGCATGGAATCCAAGACGACCGGAGACCCTTTTCTGCTGCAGCCTTCTTCCGCCTTTCCAGCCGTTGTGACGTTCCACTCAAGTCAGCCATAATTCTCCGCCTGTTCCACCGTTGAGATCTTGTGGATTGCTCTTTTTTCAGAGATCTCCCCCTCGACCTTACCGCCATGGGTGACCCTACCAGGAGCATAGCTCCAGACGGCATCCCTCTCAGGATCTCAGGACCACTCAAGCTTCTCCACCACGACAAGGTGACAATCCATGGACATAGAGTGATACAGTGTAGAAACAGGCCCTTTGGCCCACATCAGCCAACATGTCCCAGCTGCACTAGTACCTCTGGCAGCTTGTTCCATACCCCCAACACCCTTGTGTGAAAAAGTTACCCCTTAGATTCTTATTTAATCTTTTCTCCTTCACCTTAACCCTATGTCCTCTAGTCCTCAATTTACTTACTCTGGGCAAGAAACTCTGTGCATCTACCTGATCTATTCTTCTCATGATCTTTTACACCTCTATAAAATCACCCCTCATCCTCCTGTGCTCCAAGGAATTGAGTCCCAGCCTACTCAACCTCTTCCTGTAGCTCAGACCCTCTAGTCCTGGCAACATCCTCGTAAATCTTCTCTGTACCCGTTCCAGCTTAACAACATCTTTCCCATAACATGGTGCCCAGAACTGGACATAATACCATAATCCATTTAATTCCCCCTGTGACAGCATGGGTTTCTGGCATTCCATTGGTGCTCGGGTTTTTTCCACTTCCCAAAGACATGAAGGTCGGTGGGTTAAATGGCTGTTATAAATTGCAACCTGTGCATGGGTGAATGATTGAATTTGGGGTTGTTAATCTATATTAGGAAGAATAAAAAATGAGTTGTCTCTAAGATTAATGTTAATGGTTGGCGCAGACTTGGTGAGCTGTCGAGCCTGTTTCTACGCTGTATGAACCTGTGACAAAGGACTTCCTTCAGAATGTTATGATTCTGGAATTAGTATTTCGGAATTGTGTACCACTGCTCTCTTACAATGAGACTGTTTGCCTCTGACTTTTAATCATATTTTTTAATCTGGTGCATTGTCATTTAGATGTGATTTTTTTCATTCTTAATATTTTCAATATTTTAGCAGGTGAATATTTTCAGTGCCATTTTGTTCTGACAGGTGGGAAGTGTTTACCTTGTTTTGTGATTTTTCTTTGTTCATCCTTTTCCTATTTTTATTCTCACAGGAATAGGCTGCCCAGTTCCTCGTGTTCCTGCCGAGGCCAGCCCCCTAGCAGATCACGTGTCAGCTACTCGCATTCTTTGTGGGGCTTTGGTTTTTCCCACTATTGCTACGATAGTTGGTAAATTAATGTTCAGCAGTGTCAACTCAAACTTGCAAAGGACAATTTTGGTGAGCAGTGTTCCTGAACATAATTTAAGCTTGCTTTGAAGCATATTCTCATCCCAAACTGTTGGGCACAAGTTTTACACCTTGTATATTTGTTCATCGTTATCTGTTCAAAGTTCTTGAAGATATTTTTGCTGATGGAATGACTTCAGTTATTAACATGAACATCAGCAGAAAAGGAAGTTTCTGAACATACAAATATCAACATTTGGTTCGGTGGATAGCTCAAGATCAGAAAACCTTGCCCAGGCGGAGGGGCAAAGTTTGGGATGAGACATTAAATGTCTTCATAGATGTAGAAGTTTTCCTTGAAGGAAAGTTGTCCTCCCAATATCCAATATTTATTTCTTTATGAACACAACCAAGGAGAGTACTTGGTCATTTTCTTGTTGTTTATCTTGAGATTTCCAATGTGCAAATTGGCAAACTCATTTTGCTGCTTTGTGACTACAATTTGAATCTACTGCAGGGTCATTGAAACACCTCTAGAAGTCCCGAGGTCATATATTCACAGCACAGTTCTTAAAGATGTTCTTCAGATGATAGCTCCTTCTGTCAGTCTAATGGACTCGCATACAAGAAATTATTCTGTAGCAATATAAAGATTTTCCTGTGAGCAAAGGAAACATCAACAATCCATAATCCAATGAGGTTACTTAGTCCAAGGTGTGGCCAGCTCAAACAAGACTAAAGCCAATATTTAGTGCAATTGGAACAGTTGAACCATATTATTTTGTTCCCTAGTTTTAATTTCTAGATTGACCCTTTGGCCCAACTTCAGCATGTTGACCTAGATGCCCCATCTAAGATAGTTCTATCTGCCTGCATTTTTCCCATATCCCTCTCAACCTTTCCTGTCCATGTACCTGTCCAAATGCGTCTTAAATATTATTTTTGTACCTGCCTCAACCATGTCCTCTTGCAGCTAGTTCTCTATACCCACCGCCCTCTGGATGGAAAAACGTGCCCCTCAGTTCTTTAAAAAAACCCTGAAACGTTGCCTATTTCCTTCGCTCCTTAGATGCTGCTGCACCCGCTGAGTTTCTCCAGCATTTTTGTGTACTTTTGATTTTCCGGCATCTGCAGTTCCTTCTTAAACAATATTCTAAGTTACCGTGCCAACTTCTTGTACAACATCCCAATTTCAATACTCAATTCCCTGAAAGTGGTGACGTGTAGATGAGGTGGTGAAGGCATCTTGGTACTTTGGCCTTTAACAGTCAGGTAATTATCAGGTACTCCAATATTTCTGCTGTACAACACTCCCCAGGCCTCTACCATTCACTGTGAAGGTCCTGTCCTGATCTGACTTCCCAAAATATAGCACCTCACACTTGTCTGAATTACCATTCCTTGGCCCATTTGAGCAACTGACCAATATCCTGCTGTAATTCATGATAACCATCTTCTCTTTCCAAGATACCACCTATTTCACCGTCATCCAATTCTCATCCAAACCATTCTCTACACTGTCTACATTCTCATCCAAACCATTCATGTAGATGACAAGCAGCAATGGGCCCAGCACAGATCCCTGAAGCACATTACTAGTTGCAGGCATCCAGTCTGAAAAACAACCTTCCACCACCACCTTCGGCTTCCTTTCATGAAACCGATTCAGTACCCAGTACAGCTCTCCCTGGATCCCTGCAATCTCACCTTCCAAAGCAGCCTACCATGCGGAACCTTATCAAAAGCTTTATATTTGTACGGTCAGTATATAGATTCAGCTTTATCCTTCAAGGTTACAAATGATTAACCTAAACTGCTACCATTTCTGGAACTAATACACAATAAATTTCCCAGATTTGTGCCGATGCATAGAGTACTTAAAATGGTGCTCCATTGGTGATCTGTTGTAACAAAAAATGAGGCCAGCATACATTTTTACTTGGAGCATGTCTCTAAAAATGTTGGGGTGCAGAAGGGAAGACCGGGCAATATTGTTCCCTTTTAGTTAGCATAGATTTAACCCTGAAATAAAATAGTATGGTTTTATGGAAATTATTTAAATGATCTGCTTCTGGTTCTCCAACAAAATTCAGTCACTTTGATGAATGCAGGATAACACCAAACCCACACTCGTATCCTATAGATCATCAAGTTCAGAATTTGAAATTGTGAATCTAAACATTCACTAAGTAATATATGTTTTTCTTGCTCATAGATTTAAACCTGTTTGTACCTTGACCTCATTCTGATTTATGCTGAATCATTCTTACTGCATTCAACCTTTATTCCACGCTAAATGTTATTTAAATTGATTTAAATTGACCCCTAAAGAATGAAAATTCAAATTGAACATTGGAAAAGGAGTGGAATAAGGCTGATTGGAACATGATAATATACTTGAGCAGATTTTGACTGAATATTAAATATTCCTGTCTGTTCATTTAACAGGGTGGTATTGCCTTTGTAGCTATCAAAGGGGCTTTTAAAGTGTACTTCAAGCAGCAACAGTATTTGCGCCAGGCCCACCGCAAGATATTGAATTTTCCAGAAGAGGAAGCATGAGAAGTCTGACTGCTGCCTGGTCGATGTGCTGTCATTCTTACTTAGCAGTTGTGCATTATAAGTTAGATTCTGTTGTTTTATGGTATTGTGGGTATGCTGCTGGTGCAGACTAATGTACACATTTTAAAAAACAAAATAAAGCACTTTCATTTGGCTAAAACTGGCAGCAAATGCTAGCAGTGATCATTGAACCCGACAATGTGATTTGCTTTGGTTACTTTTTAAGCACTTTCTTTACAGTGATCTGGCAGCGTAATATTTAATTAGTATTGCATCTAGACTAACCTTTCTGCAAAGCAGCAAATGTTATAGTTTTCAGAACCTTGCATTTTATTTTTTGCTGACTGTACAGTTTATTTTCAGAAATTGTAAATTGTTTATTGTACCTTTATGCATCACGTCCTTTTAATCTTTAGCTGTACTTTTTTGCAACACTTCCTTTTATTAAGCTCCAGCTAAATATTGTTTCTCTTATTTTATTCAGTGATTATACTATGTTCCATATACACTAAGATAAGTACAATATTTGGTGGCTTTTTCATTGTTGACAAATAATTTATTCAACTTTGTACCAGATTACTGAAGGACAATTTTTAAGGTAGTTTCTGGTTATAGAGATGATCTTTACATTTTGGGTCGTGGTTGCTTTTGAAACCATTTGTGTAATGTGTAAGATTTTTATTTAGCATATGCTATTGATGACCAGAATTAAACTTGGTTCCAGGTCCCTGCTCCAAACCTTTTTCTCTTCTCTCTTCTCTCCCCCCCCCCACCCCAAATGTCACTGCTACCACCAAAAATACCTGCTGCATCTTTCAACATTTTCTTTACTGTCTTTAACTGTGGCAAGGCAGTTAAATCTATTCGTAAAATACCATATCAGTGATCTTGTTTGAACATGTATTGATTGTACAGTATTCCTTATTGATCTGTAGACTTCATTGGCCAAAATGTATCATAAATAAAACATTTATAATAAAAATTCTTGATGTTTTCTCTTGTGTAGTGATAAATGGTTTTATGGATCGTAGCTGGAGGATTAGGTGAGCCGTAATTGAAGTATAGTTATACAGCACAAACAAATGTGGTCCGTTCATTGTGTGCATCTCTATTTTATGTAAACACCTCAACCCAGGGCCAATTTATCCCCCGTCCCCAAATGCTCTTCAATTATCACTTTTTTTAAAAGACGGAGGAAAAAATTATCTCTGATAAAGGGTCATTGAACCAAAACCTTAACTTTATTTCTGTCTCCACAGATGCCGCCTAACCTGCTGAGTATTTCCAATATTTTTGACATAGGAATTGGTCAAAAACAGGGTGAAAGAATAGATTGATCATTTTAAAGATGGGAGATGTAAGTGAAAAGAGTTCAGGAAAAAATGGAAGTTATACAAAAAAGACTCGCTACCACTGATAATGAAATGTGGAGAGAATAATGAAGGATGAAGTGTACAAAAGGGGGACAGAGTTGGGTACGGTTTTTTTTAATTTTTAATTTAACCAGGAGAAGTCTCATTGAGATTAAAAATCTATTTTACAAGAGAGTCCTGGCCAAGACAGGCAGCAGCACAGTTCCCCAGTTACAGACAATAATTTAAAAACAAGAGAGAACATATAAATAGAGTCACAGTCAGAACATAATCAAACAAAGCATGTACAGACAGAAGAGCCCGCTTCAACATCATTAAGAAGAGATTTAAATCTGTTTATAGAAACCAGCTCCTTAAGTTTCAGTTCATTCTGCAGCTGGTTCCATGCAAAGGGAGCAGCATAACTAAATACCCTTTTCCCCCGTTCAGTACGGACATTAGGTACAGTTAGTAAGAACAAGTCCTCAGAGCGGAGCTGATAAGTTCCTGTGCTTTTTCAAATTACATACTTCTGCAGGTATGAAGGAAGAACACCGAGGATAGTCTTATAAATAAGGATATGCCAATGATGGAGTCTGCGGGTGGACAGGGCAAACAATCCAACTTGAGCATACAAAGAGCAGTGGTGCGTGAGGGTTTTAAAATTAGTAACAAATCTCAGTGCTCCGTGGTAGACCGATGTTTTGATATTGATAAAACAATAGTGAAATTTGTGGTTACGTTTCAAAGTCCCATCGTTGAGACTTGGAGAACTGAGAGTATTTAGTTCAAGCAGACTGGGATTTAGTGCAAAGTAGAACGATAATATATTGTGCTGGATAAGGGCTATTTAGCGGAAAATGAGTTAAAAATAATGAATTTGGGGCAGTGAAGGACATAAACGTATTTGCCTGTAAAGAGAGCAGAAAGGTACAGCAGTATTTATAAGGTTCAAGCATGATAGGCATCTCATATTGGATTTAAAATGTGGACCAATATATACTATGAAAACTAGGTAAGGACTTTGTTTTCAGGATATTGAATGGCTAAAAATAAGTTAAATATTTTTTAAAATGTGGTAGTGCGGTTTAGATTGAGCATGTTTCCTAAGTATGTCATTGCTTAGGAAACCGACACGGTGAAGTAGATTAAAGCTGGCAACTATTCCAATACATTGGAATCATTTTCAATACATTGGAATCATTTTTTTGAGAATGTCCACAAAAGATGCTGATGATGCGTACTCATGATCAAACATTATTTTTTTCTGTGACCTAATATATTTTAATATGATAGTTTGCTTTTCCTTTGTTTTCAACAGCAAATGGTTGGTTAGTGTATCAACAAGTTTAAAATATGAATTATTAGTTGCAAATTTTCATTTATTTTCTTGAAGTAGAGCTAATTAATATAATGAATAAAATATTACATTAAGCTGCTTTATCTGTCGCTGTTTATGGAGTGATAAGTAGACAACGTATAAGCCTTTTGACTGTAGATAAGCACTGTTCATTTCATTTTCCTTTCAGACAAGCGTTCCCAACCTGGGGTAAATATGTTGATTCTGGATTTGTACATTTTTTCTCATTGACTGACTCTGTTTGATTCTGGTATCTGTTCATCATTAGTTGTTCATAAATAAGTGAAATAACATTTTTATGTGCTATTAAAGTTGCCTGGGGTAAACGGGACAAAAACGTTGGGAACCCCTGCTTGAAGATAACCGTACCTTTGTATGTGAATTATTGTGTCACTTTCAGTAACTGGTATTTTATAGATTTTTTTTGCATACATATCACAGAGAATTTATGTGGTATGAGCAGGATATTTTATCTATCGTCTCTGTATTGGTCACAAGAATATTTTGCAATGCAATTCCAATGTCTAGCAGGGACCCTGAAGCCCTGGACAGCGTGGCTCTGAATAATGGGAGATCCAGATCCAGACTCCTCTGTGCAGAAGAAAAATCTCCCCTCGTCTCCTCTAATCCATTGACCAACTACTTAATCTGTATTCCCCATGAATGGAAATAGTCTTTTCTTAATTTCATTGGTACCTCACAATTTTATTTACCTCAAAGAATACAACACTTATCCAATCTTTCCTCAAAACTCCATCTTTGGGAAAGAAAATTAATGCTCTGCGTTTAAGGCCTAAGCGGGAGTCTGATGGGAAAATTGGACTCTCCAAAACCCCATAAGTAATTCCCTTCTAATAATGTAAGCACAATCATTGCCCTTTGCTTCCTGCTAATTATCGGTGCGGTTCGACACATTCTTCAATCCTAAGGATATTTAAAGTTTTTTATCAGCCTTCCATGTGGGTCCTCTGACTCACAATCCATGTTGATGACTTAAAACATACTCGCTGCAATAACCCTTCTCTCTCTATCTCTCTCACACCCAAGTCGCACTAGCTTCTCATTTTCACACTGCAAACAGCTTACAATGGCCTGTTTCCTTTATCATCGATACTTTTTTGCATATCTTTCATTCATTGTTCTTTATCTCCCCACATCACCGTCTATATCTCTCGTTTCCCTGATCCCTGACCAGTCTGAAGAAGGGTCTCGACCCGAAACGTCACCTCTCCTTAGATGCTGCTGCACCCGCTGAGTTTCTCCAGCTTTTTGTGTAACACCCCAAAGACTTTAAGACTTTTGCCTTCCATCACAGCGAGGAGGTGTCTGGTGAACGCACTGTGGTGGATGTTAAACATGTGTTTATTGTGTGTTTTTGTTTTTTTATTATATGTATGACTGTAAGGCAACGAAATTTCATTCAGACCAAAAGGTCTGAATGACAATAAAGGATACTTTGACTTTGAATATTTTTTAAATTAGACTGTCGCAGAGGTCCTGCTCCTGAACCAGCCTAATTAATGGGTGAGGGCAGTTCTTGTTGGTTCCTCCCTTTACTGAACCCCACTGACTGCCAGTGTGCAGAGTGGGGGTCACGGCCATAGTGGGACTGGGGCAGTGCCAGGCTGGGGGACAGACCTGCAAGGCATCTTCCAGTCGCTTTAATAGGAACTTTAATGAGACTGCAGCAGAGGTCCCAGGTTTTAAGGGCTCGTGAACCTGCCTAATTAAAGGGTCAGGACAGATCCTCTGGGTTCCCCCGTTTACTGAACCCCACTGACTGCCATAGTGGGGAGAGTAGGGGTAACGGCCATAGCGGGACTGGGGCAGTGCCAGGCTGGGTGACAGACCTGTAAGAGTAAAGTCTTATTCCTGATGTAAATGTCACATCCTGACCAGGAATCGAATGCTCTGATGTTTACTCGATGAGTATTCATTTTAAGTTACGAGCCTATATTTATGTTAGAGACCCCCCCCCCCCCATGGTGACTTTGCATATGAGGCCTATTACCTTTAACCTAAAATCACCCTAAATGTGATGCATTGTTTGAGTATCTGTAGTTTGTGTGTGTGTCTGTGTATACCTGTACAACGTGGATCTGTGGATGTATGTGTGGATGGATATATGTGTGTGCATGGATGTGTACATGTATGTCTGCGTGCGGATGTGTGTGTGTGTGGATGCATGTGTATGTGCATATAGATGGATGTGTGGATGGGTGGGTGGACTATCGCACTGTCATTCACCAGCACGCCATTATCATAAGTAATTCACTCATTGTTTAAATAATTTGACCAAATAAACAGTGAAACGATCGACATTAAAATAAGACTTTATATAATTAATTTCCCCAATTTATTTGTTTACATTACATCTGATTGTCATCTGAATATTTTTCATCAGATTCCAAGTCTTTTGCAGTAATAGAGTTTCTGCAGTCAACACACTTACATACGTCTGTACATGGAACACCATGCTGTTGACATGAGCATCTTCCTTTCCCTGCACTGATTTCTCAGTTTGTTTTCTTGCATGAACAGTATGTTAATTCTAGCAAGGTGCTTGGGGCTGGAGGCAGATCTCCCCAGTCAATGTCCAATTCACTACCTACAAATTTCCACCCATGTCCCTTTGGACTGGGAATTTGTGGGAACTGTTCCAGACATTTTGAATGTATAGCAGCCTGGTAATTTGCTCTCAGGACATGCTTTCTGAGCGAGTCTGCGGTGGGTGGAAGACGAGTCTCTGATTTTGTTAACATAAGGGTCAGGTTGTACCTAGCTTCATCTACATTCTCACAGCCCTGCCCATATAACTTGCAAACAAATTTCTCTACACCTTTCACCAATTCATCACTGACTGAATGAGCTTCCCATTTCATGAAAGGTGGCCTGGGTAGCTGTGTAACTTGCAAGCAACTTGATGGCATTGGATTTGGATTATCCATGAAATGAGTTAACTGAATCGCAGCCTGTGAAACAGTGCAAAGATATCAAAGCTTCTCTGACAGCTGGTCCCAGATATGAGCTAATCTTTGATACTCATACTCCTTCTACTGTTGCCCTTTCCAGCGTGCAATAATACGTCTGCTCCAATGTGTTGTCACACAGCTACTCCAATCACAAAAGCATCTGTGTCAGGACTCCTGATTAGGATTGGGTATCTAGCTGTATCTGTTGAAGTTGATGGTTGATGACTAGCAGCATACTGGAGTTGCACTCCAGCTCTGGTACCAATGGAGCATTAATTTCCCATTGTCATCTGTCAACTCATGATACTCCCCATCATGAGCAACAAAAACTGTCACATTCTTCAGGCATGCTGATGGTTTGTTCTGCCAAGTCTGAAAAAGGAACCTGATAAGCTCTGATTTGTTGTCACCACGTGCAAGAATTTTTTTCCATTGGCGAGGTACTTGCGGATCTCCACAGTAGATTTTGGTGATTAAGCTTCCAGCAATGCAGCGCCTCCCTCTCTCAGCATTCTTGATGCTATCTTTCCTGTAAGTATCAACAACAAAGTGGATAACATTACTCCCGACACCGAGGGCCAACTCAACCAGTTGTTTCAGAAGGTGATCAACTAGCTTGCCAAATGTTGATAGAATACTTCTCGGGGACAGTTCTTGCACCATAGCTTTGCCGTCTACAATCCAGATGATTCCTGGCAGAATGTCAACTGATATGGAGATGATTGTACTTGCGATTCGATGTAGTCCTGCAAAGTAACATCATTTGACCATAAATACAAAGAATTGTTGTTTGAGCCCTACCATTACCTTTCTTCCTTCTGGACCTTGCTAAAGCTCGATTTATTGTTGTTATGTTGCAGAAGTGACGATAGCACTGCTGCCTCCTAATAATAGAAGATAAAATGTGTCGGAGTAATTTATATCTTTTCATTTTTTATATTATGTAAGACAATATCGACATATCAATGAGGAAATTAAACATGTACGCATGTCCAGGCAGATGGGATGGCAAGTCTGCAAATTATCAAATTAGTGTTCATTCTCTGCCTCAGAGGGCGGTGGAGGCAGGTTCTCTGGATGCTTTCAAGAGAGAGCTAGATGGGGCTCTTAAAAATAGCGGAGTAAGGGGATATGGGGAGAAGGCAGGAATGGGGTACTGATTGGGGATGATCAGCCATGATCACATTGAATGGCTGTGCTGGCTCGAAGGGCCAAATGGCCTACACCTGCACCTATTGTCTATTATGGCACAGTGCATGTCCACACAAAACACTTTTGTGTGGACAGGGTCTGAAGAGGGGAGGGGCAGAAGCTGCAGAAACAAAAATCTCGTAGCACTTAGGTCTGCATGGACTTCAATTCATAAAATGTCAATCTCTTAATGTCAATGAGACTTACACTGTAATTTACTGCCATAGATAAGGTAGTTTAAGTGGAGGGGCAGAGGCTGCAGAATAGCTAGAGAAAGAAACATCTCATGGTACTTGGGTCTGCATGGACTTCAATTCATAAAATGTCAACCTCTTTTTAATGTCAATGAGAGTTACACTGTAATTTACTACCATTGATAAGAGTTCAATTTCAAGTGGAGGGTCAGGCAGAGGCTACAGAAAAAAATGCATCTCATAGTCATTAAGTCTGCATGGATTTCAATTCATAACATTTCAACCTCATTTTAATGTTAATGAGAATAACACTGTTACTACCATAGATAAATTAGTTTAAGTTCAAGTTCACATACACCAATTCATTTCTACATAAACATCAGCCATTTCTCACTCCGATGGAAGCCAATAAAGTGCAGTCCAATATTCCTCTGTTTTTCTCCCGTGGCGGGGCCTGGAAACGGCGGAGATGATCCAAACACACTCCGTGGCTCCGTGTTCGCGAATCGGCCGCTTCTTAACGGAGACCGCGGCTTCACTATGTTACGCGCATAGACCCCACAGTGGGAGCACTTTTACTCGGTAAGTGATCGCACGCAGCTCCGAGGTTAGATGTTAAAGACTTATTAGACTACAACAAGCTGGCATTAGTGAAATTGTTTAATTTACTTTGTTATGGATACACATAGTTCAGGCCCTCAACTGAATGAATGAATGAGTGAATGTACAGCCTCCAAATCTAATTTTGTCACATTATAAAAGGGTGCAATTAAATTAATTAAAGTCCATACAGATTAATTTTCATAAATTCAGACTTTAGATCTTAAGTTTCAGTTCCAGTTGATTCACAAAGTTTCACTGGTTTCACGACTTGGCTGTCCTCTTTGTGTTGCAGCAGCTTAGCAGCGACTTTGCTTTCAAGGCTTTGTTCAACTTCTATCCACTTAGTTGCACATTTTTCAGACTTCTTAATGCTTTTCTCACTAAATTCAATTACCCTGCTGCAAGTTTCCACGACATGTATTCCACAGAACAGCAAAGAACCTTCATCGGAATCTCCAGTAAAGCAGGCATCAGTAGAAGTACTCTCAGCCATGTTGTGTGCTCCCTGCCTAGCTAGCCTGAGACAAAGAGCGTGATTGGCCAACTGGCATCCGACTCAATGTTAAACGTGCTTTGATTGGACTAAAAATACCTGAACATTTTCAGTTTTTTCTCTAATTTAAAAACTTGCAAGTTTTGTTCTTGACGAGTTTCAGGGATGATTTATATAATATTTTTACACAATATGTGAAAATTTCCTGCAATTCCGTGAGTTGGGTCACGAAACTCGGTCCGCCAAGGCCTACTGGATCTCCCAGTTGTTAAGCACTTTACCTCCCTTTCCCTCTCCCATATGTCCTGGGCCTCATTCATTACCAGAGTCAAGCAAATTGGAGGGAAAGCACCACTTATTTTGTTGGGTCGCTTATAACCCAAAGGTGTAACCCTTAAATTCTCTCATTTTAGGCAACTTCTGAAAACGCCCCTGCCCTCTTCTCCCCCCCCCCCCCCCCCCCCCTTCCTCCACTAAGACTCTGCTAACCAGTTCCACTGTTTGTAACGATGTTTCGATCCTCTTGGGATCACACCGACCCTAGCCAAAGATAGCCCATCAGGGAACCTCCCTACCTGAGGTCGTCTGTTGCCGGCCCTGGTTTTTCCTGAACTTTTGTTGTTTCCATTTCTCCCCCCACAGTAAGTCTGAAGACCCAATACACCACTATCCATTTTCTCCAGAGATGTTGCCTGACCCACTGAGTTTCTGCAGCATTTTGTGTCTCACTTTGGTATAAACCAGCATCTTCAGTTCCTTTTATATTTTGCCTGTGATTATTGGTTTTATCCCTTTTCCCCTTCTTAATGATATAGTTAGCAGTCATCCAATCTTCTCCAATGAAGATTGGGAAATGATCAGAACTTTGTAAAAATCAAATATATGTTGTGTTTAGTCCAGGTGCGAGCCAGGACCCTTAATGTTTTCTATTCAGCATTTCACATTCATACACCTCAACTATGACATCCACCCCTCTTGTGAAGGCAGCCGCAAAATATTAAGAACCTTAAAATATTCATGGACTTGTTTAAGATTGACATTAAGGCAGTCTATTTCAGGGTAAATGAGATTGAGGAAGTAAAGCCATTGTTCAATTGTAACTCAATGGTGCAAGTTACACAAAACTAAGTTTGGTGTGGAATCTTTGATGATGTAAATGGGTAACTTGATTAACAAAACAAGGAACTCTGCAAATCACTGCTTAAACACAGCGGGAGTATTATATTCAGATCTGGATAGCAGACCTTCAGAGGGATGTTAATATCAAAATAGGATCCGGAGTAGGCCATGTGGCCTTTCAAGATTTCCCTACCATTCAGTATAATCTTGGTAATACGATCTTCTGTTCCAATATGAACATTGAATTCTCCAATTTTATGTAACTAACCTACAAAATCCCACCTCTTCCCTTCCACCAGCTTAAAAATCCGCACATCTCCTATCCTTATCTCAAAACTGTATTTTCATCTCTGGCCAATGTCCAACTGTCTGCCTTTCAATAATCACACTTGCATGTATCCACCTATCACTCACTCACTTCCTCATGGCAATAAGTCTAAGAAATATTCCGAGCCAAACTGTTCTCCTGAGATGCTGCCTGGCTTGCTGAGTCACTACAGAACTGTGTGTCTTTTTTGTAAACTAGTATCTAAAGTGCCCTGTTTCTGCACCTCATCTTTTTGCCTGGGTACATTAAATCCTTCTGAGCTCATTCTGGAATTCTGCTTCTGATAACTGACTTTCTCTGTTGATATCAGAATTGGCCAATTTTGGTGTTATCCAACTGTGCATGATATTTGCTCAGTCTTTCCCCCCCCCTCTCTATTAGCATTCTGACCTTCATTTACCCATGAAAGCCCAAGTCTGTATCTTAACCACATAAGATACCTGAACATTCAGTATTCCTTAACATCGTTAGCCCCTTTGAGTGGGCCGGAAGGATATATTTGTATAATTTGTTATTGGGTTTGAGCACAGTTATTTGTGCAATGCACATTGATGCAGCAGTTTGAAGGTGCTAGCCATCTTCGTGCAAAAATGTCCAGAAATTGGTGCCAATATATATCAAGCTGCCCGAGGAAGTGTTAGAGCCAGTATAGTAATGACATTTAAATTACATTTAGAGGGTACATGTATAGGAAACGTTTGGAAGGATATAAACCAAATATAGACAATTAGAACTAGCTCAGTTGAGTAACTTGATCGGTATGGGTGTGTTGGGCTGAAGAACTTGTTTCTGTGGTGTTAACGCTATGTCATAAAACTACGAGGGCCCCTGGAAAAATTATTTTGACACATTAGCTGCTCTAATGAAAGCAGAAATGTTGATCATGTTTGGTTGGAACTGAGCTACTGGTCAATCTTTTCATCATAGAATATGTAATAAATTGTACCTTCCTTCCCATTCAAGAGCGCCAAAGAAGTGACATTTAAAACAGAACAGGCATGGACTTTCATTATCCTATTTTTTAAACTATTTTGAACGAATGTTGGCTGAAAATAAGTATTGTGGTGAATGATACAACCAAGGATATCCTATTGTGTGGGAAGGAACTGCAGATGCTGGTTTAAACCAAAGATAGACACAAAAAGCTGGAGTAACTCAGCAGGACAGGCAGCATCTCTGGAGAGAATAAATGGGAGACGTTTCTGGTCGAGACCCTTCCTCAGACTCTGACTAAAGTCTGAAGAAGGGTCTCGACCCGAAACGTCACCCATTCCTTCTCTCCAGAGATGCTGCCTGTCCCGATGAGTTACTCCAGCTTTTTGTCGTCTATCAAGGATATCTTATTGTTGGGCATGCACTCCTAATTGAAGAACAGTGCACCCAGGAACAACTTTGTGATATTGAAAGTCACTAATTTCCACGCAAGAAAGAAACCAAAGCATTCAACGATGGAGGACTGGGGTTGGCTTTACCACTGCTAGAATCGGTGAGCGCTCCAGTCCGATCAGATGCCATCTTCTGGGAGTTGCTGATCAGGGAGCGGTGTGGAAAGCACACACAGGGTCAGCCAGCCGGACTCGGTCAGGAGTTCGGTGGGATTGCCAAACAATAGGGAAACCAGCCCAGTCTGCTAACATCTGAAGAAGAATGGCATAATGGCACAGCTGTAGAGTTGCTGCTTTGCAGCGCCAGAGACCTGGGTTCGATCCAGACTACCGGTGCTGTCTATACGGAGTTTGTACGTTCTCCCAGTGACCAGGTGGTTTTTCTCTGGATGCTCCGGTTTCCTCCCACATTCCAAAGACATGCAGGTTTGTAGGTTAATTGGCTTCTGTCGGATAGAAGGGCCTGTTTCCATGCTGTGTCTCTAAACCGTCAGCAGATTTTGGATTTCTGTGTTAAACTGAATTCCCAAAGTTGCTATCACTGTGTTCTTGCGTGAAATGTCATTACAGCAGCAAAATCTAGGCCATAATATCTCAACAATCAGCAGTCGCAAGGTGTTACTTATGGAGTAGCACAAAGTAGTGCAAAACCTCTTATATAATTTAAAGTGCACTTTAAATATTTACATAAAAGACAACAGGAGGATGGTCAACAGTAGTATTCTGTTTCAAGTTGTATTTATTTTAAGATCAGGTGAAGCAACGATGTGAGCATGAACACGATTAAGCATTTGCACCCTTTTTAAAATTTCTAAATGGTTTCATCAGGTGAGGAAAGTAAATTGCAAAATATTGCAGTGCCATGCATGTAAAAGTGGTTCCATTTTATAAAGAGCATGCTTCATAAGACGGGCTTTCGATGTGAAATAATAACAATAAAGACAAATCAAATCAACTAAAAGTTAGTTTTATCTATGAACATTCATATTACTCACAGAATTTGCATTGGGACTGGAAAATATTAAAGTTTACACAATTCCATCAATATAATTTTACGATAGTTCCTTGTGTAAAGCATATACAATTCATGCACTATTTCTGCCATTAAGGGCAATTTTCTACTTGATTAAAGTGAGTTATTGATAGTAAAAATGTCTTAACTCAATTTTCTGCTTTGAGCCTCAGCGGCACACTTCAGTAATCCCGCACTATTACTGCTTTCAAACTCTGGTATGAATCACATGTTTTAAACAAACTATGCAAAATTATCTAATCAGCCTGCAGATGGATTGTAACAAGTTTGTAACAGTTCACAGTTTTCATCACATTCTGGAATGTGTCCATGTAGTTACGCCAAATTGTTAACAGCTTTGTAAAATTGGCAGCTACATTGCTCCAGTAACTGAAAGTGGAAGAAGGACCAATATCACAAGAACGCTCTATTGCCCGCTCAAAGCAAAATATTGCAGATATTGAAATTCTGAAGCAAATGCTGGAAACGTTCAACTTCAGTGTTTCACATCAATAACACTGGACCAGGGGATGTTAGACATGAAAAGAGGTACGTTACGGTTTTTAATTCACAAATGTTAAGGAGAAATCTAATGCAACCCACATCTCTTCTGCAGTGGTTTGGATGTGTGCGTACAGTTCTGCTGCTCAGGGCACATGCTAACATCTACTGCACCAGAAGGGTATCTTTTAAATTCCTTTTGACTTTGAAAACCTTTCATAGTAAGTGTTTAGGATGTCAAACTTTTCCATCCTCATGCATATTAGATAAGCAAATGAAATGGGATCCCTTGTCACTCTAGTCAAACTGAATTACTAATCAGCTTTCTACATTATTGGATGGATTGCTTTTGTTTCAATCACCTTTAACTGGTTCCAATCTTATCCTGTAAATGTGTTTACCTATGCTTTCACGCTGCATATTGTTTCTACTAAGCCACTTTTGTAATTTAAATGCAATGTTCTTTAAAAAAAAATCATACATCTGAGCTTTAAACGGGTACCTATTTTTCATATCCTTTTGTGCCGCTTCAAGATTTTACTGTAATGTTACATATTATTTAAAGACAGTTTAAACTAAAGCAAACTTTAAGCAATGATATGTTCAAGCAGATTTATCATGGTTGTCAGTAATTAGATAATTGTTCCATTTAAAAATAAAACATAACTCAGTATGCAGCTATAGTAACTTAATTAATAAATTGCTTAATAAATTTGTAGTAAGATTTAAGAATGAATTCTAGATTTTTTTCTTAAAAAATGGCAATTCACATCCAATTTTTAATAAAATATTGTAGTTACATTTTGGAATTTTACCAACAATCTCAGTGGGAATCATAATAAAACATGAATGTGAAAATGTATTTCAAAATGAAAACAAAATACAATTGTGAAGTTCTAGCTGTCATTGTCACCCCGAGCTGACGTTCTTTATTTTAGTCTGGGAGGGAAGGCTTGATTGCAACTGATTTCAGCATCGTTATAGTTGGAGGCAACTATAGGCAGTTCAGCTGGTATTCTTGTTCTTCCTTGTTGCCAAGTTACATCTGTTGGGATGTGTTTTGGGGCTAAAGACAAGATTGGACTCGGTACACAAGCTCCTAAAGCAGGACTAAGCCATCCATCACTTCCCACCAGTTCCACAATTACGTTTGATCATGGCCTAGCTTGTACATCAACCCTATTCTCCTGCTCAGTTGCTTGTTGGTATTGGTTTATTTTTTGTCATGTGTACCACGATACAATGAAACATATTATTGTGCATACTCTCCAAGCAGATCAAACCATGCACGAGAGCAATCATTCCATCAAGTACAACAGGTAGTCAAAGCAAAGGAAACAGAGTGTAGAATATAGTGACACAAGGAAGTGCAGATACTGGAAACTTGAGCAAAACACAAAGTGCTGGAGTAATTCTGTGGGTTAGGCAGCAACTGTGATGGGACTGGACAGGTGGTGTTTTGAGTAAATACCCTTCATATTGATGGAAATGTCCATTCCCACCACTGACCCGCTGACCTACAACATTTAGTATTTTGGGCAGAATATAATATTACAGCTCCAGTGACAATACAAATAAAAAGGTGCAAGGGGAGTAATGTGGTAGATTGGGTCATCAGAGCTACCACCTGAGCTTATGAGAGGTTCATTCAACAATCTGACCATATCAGGGAAGATGCTAGCTCCTTCTTGTACTCTAATGTCAATGTTTGTCACCAGTCCACTCTGGTGGTGTCATATAAATGGAGTTAAAATAGAATTTAGCCACACAGTTGTGAGGGTAGTGAGACTATACTAAAGGCCTGAGGATGCATTATTGCGATGCACCGTTGTTGAGAATTATCATGCAATGTTTTATCGCCTATCTGTCCTGATCATGGTCTATGGGTCAGGAAGTCGAGGACCCAGTTGCAGAGTGAGCTGCTGTGACCGAGGAGACTGGAGGTGAGTTTGGTTGGAATTATTGGATTGAAGTCAGAGCTATTGTCAATATAAGAGTTTAGTGTCGGTGTCCTTGTTATCCGGAAGTTCAAGGGATGAATGTAGAGCCAGGGAGATGGTGTCTGCTGTGGATTAGTTGCAACAGCAGGTGAACTGCACTGGATCAAGGCTGCCTGGGAGGCGAGGGTTAGTGTATACCATGACCAGGCAATCGGAGCACCTCATGATGGTAGAGGTCAGACACACCAGGTGGTAGTCATTACAGCTACCATAATAAAGGTTTTAATCCAAAAAGCTTTTAAGATGTAACTAGACTAAGTGGGACCCGTTGGGTTCCATGTTCACACGGGAGGGCTGGTCCCCCGACGCAATATTCCACCTCTCCATCAATTCCAATATTGGTGGCCAGTGGGATGGGGGGGAGGGGGCTTTCTGGAGCGCTAGTACGGGTGTTGTGAGTCAAAGGGACTGGTTTCCAGAGGGCTAGTATGGACATTGTGGGCCGAATTGATTCTTGGGCTGGCAGCTCAGTCACTCAGGCCTGGTGGACTGGTGGCTCAGTCGCTCAGGGCTGGTGGGCTGGCAGCTCAGTCACTCGGGGCTGGCGGGCTGACAGCTCAGTCACTCAGGGCTGGTGGGCTGGCAGGTCACTCACGGCTATTCCTTGAAATTCCATTTCAAGCAGAGTGCAGGCCACCACGTTCAGTTTCATGGCGTTACAGGCAGGGTGGAGGCCACCACATTCCGTTTCATAGCTTTTCAGGCAGGGTGCAGGCCACCACGTTCAGTTTCATAGCATTTCAGGCAGGGTGCAGGCCACCGCATCAGTTTCATAGCATTTCAGGCAGGGTGCAGGCCACCACGTTCAGTTTCATAGCATTTCAGGCAGGGTGCAGGCCACCATGTTCAGTTTCATGGTATTTCAGGCAGGGTGCAGGCCACCACATTCAATTTCACAGCATTTCAAGCAGAGTGCAGGCCACCAAATTGCCAAACAACTCATTACATTGTCATTAAGGGCTAACAAATCATTCATTGCAAGTACATCGCAGACTCACAGTTCAGTTGATTCACAGCTTAGAATCACAGTTGTAAACTCTCCCTTGCGATCTTCCAGAGTGACTGACTCGCATCTAGGCATCCGGGGTTTTATAGTCCTGTCCCCACAGAAGGGGCATTGCCTTCATCCTGGTAATTGACAGGCGAGAGGACCAATCAGCTGATCTCAAGATTTCTTTAAACACTCATAACCTTTTTATTTTTCATCGATCGGAAAAATCCTCGGGGTTGCCTCAGCGGAGGAGTGCTGTGAGTAAGATGGCCAAAAACCATAGCAATAAATGGTAGCGTTTTTTCTAAAATCAATATACAGCGCAGACAGGAAGTGGTCAAGATAGATATCCAAACTCACTAAATCATTAAATCCTTTAGTCTAAATAAGTGTCTGCTCTTGAACATTCTTGCTTCTCCAATTGATTTTGTCTTCTGGCTAATGGTACAGTTTGACTGTATAATCACAAAGAGAGCGTGGTCGAGAGTGATGAGAGGGGAGAAGGAAAGATGTCAAACCCTCGGATTGGCTACTCCAGTCACGTGGGCGCGGGGAGCGGGCTTTGCGTGATGGGAAGTACAGCACAGTTATTGTAAGGTGTAATCTTAAGTGTAGGTCAGATTCACCTTCCTACCTGCTCTAATTCACTGGTGCTCATGATGTGATCGCCTGTTTATGGGGGAAACAAAGTTGAGCAGCCACTGTTTTGAGGAGCACCTTGGCTCTGTCCACAATGGCCATCTGTAGCTCCTGGTTGCTCATCATTTTAAGTCTCCTTCCTGCTCCCACACTGATCTTGCTGTCTCTGCCTTCTCCATTGATACAGAGGTTAAGAAGATCACATTTTCCAGTTTCAAGTAACCCTCACCCCTGGTGTTCTCCCACATACACATACACACACACGCATCTGTCCATCTAGTTTAGTTTAGAGATAGAGCGAGTAAACAAACCCTTCAGCCCACCGAGTCCGCGCAAACCAGCGATCCCCACGCATAAACAGTACCCTACACACACTAGGGATAATTTTACATTTATATCAAGCAAATTAACCTAAAAAAACCTGTACGTCTTTGGAGTGTGGGAGGAAACCGAAAAAAAACGCAGGTCACGGGGAGAACGTACAAACTCCGTACAGACAGCACCCGTAGTCAGTATCGAACCCAGGTATCTAAGGCAGTAGCTTTACCGCTGCGCCATCGTGTGGCCCTTCGCTTTATTCACCTTTCTCATCCCCTGCTCCTCCACCACTGTCCATCATCACCGTTCATCTGGTTCCTACTATCACCTCTATCTTGCCCCCTCCTCATTCTGCTGCACTAGGGCAATCATTTCTCCTCTCAGCCCTGCTGAGCATAGTCTGCAAAGAAAAATGAGGCTGTGTGAAATATGATCTTCAGGAGGAAACAGATCCAGCAAAGAATACTAGATAAAGAAATGTTATATCGCTGTCTCATTATCCACAATGTTAGAATGAGAAGAAGGGTTTCTATTTCCCCTCTGATGTAGATAACTTGAAACCTAAATCCATTACTATAAAGCCTTTAACTATTCTATGTGTAATCTTCATTATCTTTGAATACAAACCCATGTATTTTGGAGACACTCTAACCTTTTAGTTCAAGAAATTGTGTACTTCCAGCAAAACGGCAACCTCTCATTGAAAGGGTTAGCGTTGGTCACCAGGTGTATATAACAGTATCAATTGTCACAAATGGGAGTGATGTAAAAGTTCAGAACCGCCTTTATTTTCAGTGACAGTGCATCCGATGTAAACCTCTGAAGATGTTAAACAGCCGTATTTTTGAACCTTGAATCCCACTCCAAATACAAAGCTGTAGCAGCACCTGCTGGTGCCTTGGGGTAGTCAAACCCTCGGATTGGCTACTCCAGTCACGTGGGCGTGGGGAGCGGGTTTTGCGCACTTTTTGTCGAGTTCATTCATTCTAGCGTCACACTTGTGGAGGCAACATCATTTAGTTGGTTGTCTTACAGACTTGCGTTATTCATTGTTTTACCGTGCGTAATAAAGTTTATTGAAATAACTCACGGTCTTGACTCCGCTAAACTGGTGACCCCGACGCGTCCGATCATTATTGGACGCCGACAATGCAAGCTGCCACCGTTCCCCACGCCCAACAGAATGCCGTCGGCCTCAAGCTGCAAGGGCCGAACAGCCACAGGTTTGGTTCGCCCACGTGGAGGCACAATTCCACCTCCGTAACGCCGTGGCGGACGACGCAAAGTACTTCCACATCGTCGGCGCGCTCACGCAGGAGACGGCTTTGCGGTTATTGCCTGACCCACCGGCACTCGCCAAATATACGAAGGCCGCAAAGCCCCCCTCCTTCGCACGTTCGGGCTCAGCCGTCGAGACCGTGCGACCCACCTCCTACTATACGGGTTGGGCGATCGCAAGCCGTCTGTGCTGATGGCGGAAATGCTTGCCCTGATGAATGGCCACCATGGGCTCTCAGGTACACGCCCGGGCGCGCCATCTTCCACCGGACAAGCTGCACGTCGCCCGGGACGAGCTCCAGTAATGGAGGACATGGGGATCGTCCGGCGCTCGGACAGCCCATGGGCATCCCCGCTACACATAGTCCCCAAAGCATCTGGGTGGTGGAGACCATGCGGGGATTACCAGCGTCTGAACGGCATGACAACTGCAGACCGCTACCCGGTGCCCCACATCCAAGACTTCTCTGCCCACCTCGAGGGTGCCGCTTTCTTCTCGAAAGTCGACTTCGTCCGGGGCTATAATCAGATTCCCGCTCACCCGGACGTACGTCCCCAAAACCGCGACAATCACCCCGTTCGGCTTGTTCGAGTGGCTACGTATGCCTTTTGGATTAAAGAATGCTGCGCAGGCATTCCAAAGGCTTATTGACAGGGTCGGGAGGGGTCTGCCATTCATGTTATCCACCTCGATGACATTCTGGTCGCAAGCCCCACCCAGGAGGAGCAGATCGTCCACCTGTGGACCCTTTTCCAGCGCCTCCTCGAACACGGCCTCATACTCAACCCCACCAAGTGCCAGTTCCGCCTCCGTTCCATCTCCTTTCTGGGGCACAGTGTCACACCTCAAGGCATTGCCCCGCTACCCTTGAAGGTGGAGGCCATTCGCAGTTTCCCCGGCCGCGCAGGGTGAAGGGGTTGCCGGATTTTGTCGGCATGGTGAATTTCTATCACCGTTTCGTGCCGGCAGCTGCCAACATCATGTGCCCCCTGTTCCAGTGCCTCAAATGGTCCTCGGAGGCAGACGCGGCGTTCAAGGATGCCAAGGCGGCCCTGGCCAACGCGACCATGTTGGTCCTCCCGCGGGCCTCAGCCTCAACGGTTCTCGCCGTGTATGCCTCGGACGCAGCTGTGGGCGGCGTCCTGGAGCAGCTCGTCGATGGCTACTGGTGGCCGCTGGCCTTCTTCAGCCGTCAGCTACGAGCTCCCGAGCGCAACTACAGCTCCTTCGATCGAGAGCTCCTGGCGTTGTACCTGGCCATCAGGCACTTCTGCTATTTCCTCGAGGGTCGCATATTCACTGCCTTTACCGACCGCAAACCCCTTACCTTTGCCTCGGGTAAGGTCTCCGACCCGTGGTCCGCCCGCCAGCAGCGACACCTCGCTTAGATATCCAAGTTCACCACAGATGTCCAGCACATCGCGGGCAAGCTCAACACCGTTGCTAATGCCTTGTCCCATCCCGCCCTCCCCTCCGTTTAGACCACGGCGTGGACTACGACGAGCTGGCTGCGGCACTGTGTGTGGACGCTGGGATGGCAGACGACCGCATCTGTTTCTGGCCTCCAGTTGGCTGATGTCCCGTGTGGGGCTTCGGGCACCGTGGTCCTTTGTGATGTCACCACGGGCCGGCCTCGCCGCATCGTCCCCACCAGTTGGCGTCGCGGGGCGTTTGATTCCATCCACGGGCTGGCCCCTCCATCCACACGGGTGACCTCCGCACTGGTGGCGGCCACGTTTGTTTGGCACGGGCTCCGCAAGCAGGTGGCGGCCTGGGCCCACCCTGCCTTCCCTGTCAGACCTCCATGGTCCAGCGGCACGTGCGGCCCCCGGTGCAGGATTTTGATGTCCCCAGCGGGCCATTTTCTGCACGTCCACGTCAACCTGCCGGGCCCGTTGTCGATGTTCTGCGGCGTCACGCATCTACTCACCATCGTGGGCCGTTTTACCATCGCTATCCCACTCTCGGACACCTGCGCTCGGCCCCTGGTGGCCAACTAGATTGCCCGGTTTGCGATCCCGTCAAATATCTTCACCTCTGGCTTACGGTCTTCCCTGGCTCAGCTCTATGGGTTGTGGTTACATTATACCACCGCCTACCATCCACAGGCCAATGGGCCCGTTGAACGTTTTCACCGCCACCTTAAGTCGGCGTTAAAGGCACGGCTCACGGGTCCAGACTGGGTGGACCAGTTACCGTGGGTGCCCCTCGGTATTCGCACTGCCCCCAAAGAGGACTTGGCCGCTCCCTCCGCCGAGCTGGTGTACGGCTCGACCCTGCGGGTGCCTGGGGATTTTCTCCCTGCCGTCTGCGGGCAGGTGGTCTCTGCCCCGGCGTTGCTGGTGAGCCTCCGGGAGCGGGTTAGCTCCCGTTCCTACTTCGTGGCATGGTTTGCTGGCAGTGAATGTGAATTCGGGTCTGCAGAATTGTGCCTATGTTTTTGTTCGCAGGGACACCCACCGACCCCCCTTGCAGCGGGTCTACGAGGGGCCGTGCCGGGTGCTGCCTTCACCTTGGACGTGGGGGGCCGGGAGGAGTTTGTCTCCGTCGGCCGTCTCAAGCCCGCCCATGTGGACGTGGACAGCCAGTGGTGGTCGCACTACCCTGACGTAGAGGTCGTCCGCCGGTCGATCCAGCCACACCGGTTGTGCCTGTTTCCCCCGACCCGGTCGTACCCGTTCTTTCCGCCCCATTGCGGTTTCCTGGTCCTGTTTGACCAGTCTCCCTTGTCACGCCCGCCCCCTTACGGTCTCCTGGCCCTGATCGGCCTGTCCCAATTGTTACACCCGCCCCGCCTCCGTTGACCACGTGTTCTGGTCGTTGTGTCCGGGTCCCTGCTCGGTTCCGTACCAGTTAGCGGGGGGGGTCCTGTAACAGCATCTGCTGGTGCTTTTGGGTAGTCAAACCCTCGGATTGGCTACTGCAGTCACATGGGCGCGGGCAGTGGGTTTCGCGCGCTTTTTGTCGAGTTCATTCTTTCGAGCGCCACACTTGTACCTCATATAGTTAGCTGTCTTATAGACTCGCGTTATTCATTGTTTTACCGTTCGTAATAAAGTTAATTGAATTAACTCACGGTCTCGACTCTGCCAAAAAGTAAACAATTGAACGTCATCCTGAGGACAATCTCGGGATGATGTGGAGTGTGCAGGAAGGAACTGCAGATGCTGGTTTACACCAAAGATAGACACACAATTCTGAGTAATTCAGCAGGACAGGCAGCATCTCTGGAGAATAAGAATGGGTGACGTTTTGGGTCGAGACCCGTCTTCAGACTGTCAGGGGAGAGGGAGACTAGAGATATGTAGAAGTGTAAGGTGTGAAAACAACAGATTTAAGCAGACGATAATCAAGGAAATGAAGAATGGATCATTGTTAGTTGAGAACGAGGCATACAATCAGCAAAATTAAACGAGGATCGTGGAACTACTGTGGCTTGCAAAAGTTTTCATATCCCTTGAACTTTTCCACATTTTGTCACGTTACAACCACAAACATAAATATATTTTATTGGGATTTTATGTGATAGACCAACACAAAGTGTCGCATAATTGTGAAGTGGAAGGAAAATGATACATGGTTTCTAAATTTTATTACAAATAAAAAACTGAAAAGTGTGGCGTGCAAAAGTATTCAGCCCCCCTGAGTCAATACTTTGTAGAACCACCTTTCGCTGCAATTACAGCTGCAAGTCTTTTGGGGTATGTCTCTACCAGCTTTGCACATCTAGAGACTGAAATTTTTGCCCATTCTTCTTTGCAAAATAGCTCAAGCTCAGTCAGATTGGATGGAGAGCGTCTGTGAACAGCAATTTTCAAGTCTTGCCAGAGATTCTCAATTGGATTTAGGTCTGGACTTTGACTGGGCCATTCTAACACATGAATATGCTTTGATCTAAACCATTCCATTGTAGCTCTGGCTGTATGTTTAGGGTCATTGTCCTGCTGGAAGGTGAACCTCTGCCCCAGTGTCAAGTCTTTTGCAGACTCTAACAGGTTTTCTTCCAAGATTGCCCTGTATTTGGCTCCATCCATCTTCCCATCAACTCTGACCAGCTTCCCTGTCCCTGCTAAAAAAAAAGCATTCCCACAGCATGATGCTGCCACCACCATGTTTCACAGTGGGGATGGTGTGTCCAGGGTGATGTGCAGTGTTATTTTTCCGTCACACATTGCGTTTTGCATTTAGGCCAATAACTTCATTTTTGGTCTCATCAGACCAGAGCGCTTTCCTCCATGTTTGCTGTGTCCCCCACATGGCTTGTGGCAAACTGCAAACGGGACTTCGTATGGCTTTGTTTCAACAATGGCTTTCTTCTTGCCACTCTTCCATAAAGGCCCGATTTGTGGAGTGCACGACTAATAGTTGTCCTGTGGACAGATTCTCCCTCCTGAGCTGTGGATCTCTGCAGCTCCTCCAGAGTTACCATGGGCCTCTTGGCTGCTTCTCTGATCAATGCACTCCTTGCCCGGCCTGTCAGTTTAGGTGGACGGCCATGTCTTGGTAGGTTTGCAGTTGTGCCATACTCTTTCCATTTTCAGATGATGGATTGAACAGTGCTCAGTGAGATGTTCAAAGCTTGGGATATTTTTTTATAACCTAACCCTGCTTTAAACTTCTCCACAACTTTATCCCTGACCTGTCTTGTGTGTTCCTTGGGCTTCATAATGCTATTTGTTCACTAATGTTCTCTAACAAACCTTTGAGGCCTTCACGGAACAGTTGTATTTATACTGAGATTAGATTACACACAAGTGGACTCTATTTACTAATTAGGTGACTTCTGAAGGTAATTGATACCCCTAAATAAAATCCAGTGCAATCAGAGTAAAGGGGGCTGAATTCTTTTGCATGCCACACTTTTCAGTTTTTTATTTGTAAAGAAATTTGAAAACCATGTATCATTTTCCTTCCACTTCACAATTATGCACCACTCTGTGTTGGTCTATCACATAAAATCCCAATAAAATACATTTACGTTTGTGGTTGTAACGTGACAAAATGTGGAAATGTTCAAGGGGTATGAAAACTTTTGCAAGCCACTGTAGTCAGAGAACTAGGGAGGGATGGAGAGAGAGGGAAAGCAAGGGTTACTTGAAGTTAGTGAAATCAATGTTCATAACACTGGGATGTAAACTGCCCAAGCGAAACATGAGGTGCAGTTCCTCCAATTTGCGTTGAACCTCACCCTGACAATGGATGAGGCCCAGGACAGAAAGGTCAGTGTGGGAATGGGAGGGGGAGTTAAAGTGTTTAGTAACCTGGATGATGTGGATTTAAACTTTCCCGTACATATTTGAGCATCTCCAATCTTGTATACTGTCATTGCACCTGCAGTAATCAAAGCATTAGCCTTCCCTTATTGATACAGCCAACGTTATTGGGTCCAATAGCTTTGAATCATGTTGAATCCAGTAGGTTTTTAGAGAAGGATTAGACCACAGTCTATGTCAGCATTAAATAAACTGAACAAATCTCAAGGATAAATTCTCAGATTAAAGCATAAAGTCTGCTACATATTGACACATCAAGTGTAAAAGACTTAATCTAAGAATGTAATAGTCCCATGTCTTTGAGGTAAAGTCTTATTTGTAAATAGCAGCTTAAGAGATACCCTAAATCTAAATAATCCACCCTATATTTCTCGAATTCAATTAATTCTCAAATTTAATTAACTCATGCCAACTGGACAATTATGCCATTGACATCGGAATATTATATGTCCTTCTACACTCTCCTAAACTTTGGCCCTGGATTTCATACAAATATTTATACAAATATTTCAATTCTATAACTTATCCTGGCTTTGATATTTCTTTATTCCAGCACAATGATGTCAAATCATCTCAGCTCCAACCACAAGCTCTTAAAGGGGAGTAGACTTTGTGTACTTTTGTAAATTCCTGTGAAGGTTTCGCATGAGATTTTTCCACACGTTTGGCCGTGCCAAAAAAATCAAATGATTTACGACTTCTAAATACAACAATTTTTAAACTGAATCACCAAAACCCAATCTACTGATGATGGACATCGCTAGCACTCCTGTCGAAGGGACAGCACATGTGCGCAGAATTGGAAGTAGCTGCTTGTTCTGTACCACACATCCTTCCCTCATAGAGATGGAAGTGTAGATGTCGCTGCATGTGTGATCCTCATTCCAACCAAAAGCAACACACACTCACCTCTATGTTGGACCTTTTTCGCTGCAGATGCTTAAGTCATGCCTCCCATCCCTAAGCAGGTCCATCACTCTGCAGAAGGAAGAGGCTGGTGAAAATTAACACGATGCTGTCTCATTGCACACCACATAAGTCTCAGATACTGGCACTGCAAAGACTGGACAAACTTGAGGTTCAGATTAGTTTATTGTCACACACATCAGGATGCAATGAAAATTCCTTGATCTCACGAAGCTCGTAAACAGTTTCATGGTAGATTCAATAAATACAGTAACAAGCACAAAAAAGCAGAATGGTGCAAAATTTGTAGTACAATTTATTTTTGCACAACTTCAGATTACAAGTGCAACAGAGTACACGGCAGCATCTCTGGGAAGGGAGAGTGAAAGAGGCTGGTCACCTCTTGCTCAGCAGCCAGTGTATTATATGAAAATACACCAGACATTGTTGGCTGTGGCTAAAGCAAAGGTATGTGAGTGTGCCTTCTGCCCAGGATAGTTTGCTCATCAGTACTGTTCCAGAAGATGCTGATGAGGGCTATAATGGAGGTGCCAGCATTAAAAGCCAGATGTAGATGCATGCCAAAATACATCTTACACTGGCCTGCCAGACAAGATGCAATGGATGGTAAGGAACATGAAGGAATCCATCTCCTATCTCTTGCAACAGTACATAGAAAGCCAGGAGCACATTATTTTTAGCAAGAGGATCTTGAGAATATCACTGATGGACACTGTTATCCAGGGTGGGTACCTGCTTCCACAGAAAGTCCTTGCGCCTCCGCGGATCTGCAAATGCTCCATTCAGAGCTCATCGCCCAGGAGTTCATTGCACTGCTACAAAGCAGGGAGCTGACAACTGGGGGCCAGGTTGCTGCCATGCACAGATCTGGAGGTTTTGATGACAACAGTATACATTACAACACATACACAGCCTGCTTTTTGCCTTGTCCCGGGGAGATTCTATCCTATTGAGGATAGAGGCATCTCAGCAAGAGGTGAACAAACACCTCTCTCACTCTCCCTTCCCTGAGATGTGGCCACGCGCTCTTACACTTAACTCTAACTCATTGGGCTTTGGCACTAATGCCCCTCAGGCCTCGTTGCTGAATATTCCAGCTCGCGTCGGGAGCTCGCAGGTCACAGGTTGGTGACATGTTTTTCCGGAGCTCCGACAATAACAGCTTCGTCCGCTGGACTGGAGGGCAGCAGCTTCGACCGCCTCGGGCCACGGAGTTTGAACTGGCCCATTCGCGGAGCTCGGATTCAGCCGCGGGACTTGCTTACCATCACCCGGCGGGGTCACAACATCGGAGGCCGGGATCGCCTCAGCGCAGAGGGAGAGCAAGGAGGGAAGAGATAAGGACTTTTGCCTTCCATCATAGTGAGGAGGTGCCTGGTGGACTCACTGTGGTGGATGTTAAACTGTGTTGTGTGTGTGTTTTGTTATTTATTCTATGTTATGACTGTAAATGTGCAATGACAATAAAGTTGAATCTAATCTAATCTAATCTTGACCATCTGTGTTCCATGCAGTCAAGAAGGAGCAGCTTTTCTCCAGCCTCCGTCCAGCCAGTTGGGGAACATGGAGTCGGAGGTCTAGCAAGCCTTAGTTGCAAACCATTCACAAAGTGTGAGCAGTCAGGTTTTACATCAAGTCAATAAGTAATTTATACATTCTCCTTGTCATTTTTTTTAATGACAAATGACAATAGTAATGTTTGAACACTAATATTAATTTTAAAAATACGTTAAATTATGGTGGTATAAGGAGTTTGATAACACTTGCAAAGCGGGCAGACGATGAGGCTTCGTCTGTTGTGAGTAACTGTGTTTTTTAACCACCGCGTTCTAAGTTTCAGTGGTGATGCAGGCAACTGTTTCAATTGTAGAATAGTCAGCTGTGCAAACTTTAATCTCCACTCTTCTCTGTTATGTTATGGATTTATCTGAATGTTAATTTGAATCCTTGGGAGCACAGACCCTTCTAATGGAATCATGGCTTTGAGCTGATTTGGTGTTTGGCTGGAATCAACAGCGGTAAGAAATGTGTCGTTGAACGATTCAGGTGGCAAACTAATGTTCTGCCCCTCAAAAGGGGACAGCAACTGAAGATCAAAATTCAATATTCTGAGGACGGCCCATTGCTTCCACATTTATTACATACCTGCGTGTGGGGGTCTGTGGATTATTCCTCAAAGGAATCTACAAGGTACCAGGTTAGCCTGACCTGAAACTTCACTTATCCATGTTCTCCTTAGTATCTTCTTTTGTAAACCAGCAACTGCAGTTCCTAGCTTCTACATTCTAATGTGGTCGACTTAGGGGACTTCATACCTAAGAAGTTGTATATATACCATTCGGGAGTCGTAACAAAATGGTATATAGTTGGCTGCCTAGGAACAGGTTTTTATTGCTATCAACCCATGCCTCTGAGAGAGTGGGCGCCTTTCATGCTGAAAAAAATGGTCCAGTCTATTTTGTACTTAAGGGAAGCCAGCAATGCTGGCAAATCTCCACGTGATGGATGCCAGCTTGGTTCATCACTGAAATCAATGCAGATGAAATAATTACTCGGTGGCCGCCAAGGTCATGTGACTTTCCTGATGCAGTGGTGAGCTGCAATTTGTGGAAGGTATCTGCTTAAGCATCTTCGAAGTCAAGAGATTTTTATCGTCATGTGTCCCAGATAGGACATTGAGGTGAGGGAGTAATGTCGAACATAGAAATGTACAGCACGGGAATTGACCCCTTGGTCCACAATGTCCGTGCTGAACAGGTTGCCAAGTGAAACTAGGCTCATCTGCCAGCACATGCTTCATATCCCTCCATTTCCTGCATATGCCTAACTAAAAGCATCTAAAATGCTACCATCATACCCTCATCCTGGTGGAGCATTCCAACCACCCAAAATTCACTGTTCAATAAAAACTTGCCCCACACACTTTTTTGTACCTCTTACCTTATAGTTATGCCTTATGTCTTTGACATTTCTAGCCTGGGATAAAGGGTTGTAATATCTGCGCTTTCTATGCCTCTCATAATTTTAAATGCTTCTATCAGGGCTCCGCTCAACCTCCGGCATTCCAGAGAAGCCAATCCAAGTTTATGCAACCCCTCTTTGTAGCTAACATCCTCTAATCCAGGCAGCATTTAGGTAAATCTCTTCTGCACCCTTTCCGAAGCCTTCATATCCTTTCTGTAATAGGACAACCATCCAAATGTGGCCTAACCAAAGTCTTATAGAGTTGCATCAGGATTTCCTGATTCTTATACTCAGTGTACCGTGAAAGCAAGTATTCCATGTACCTTCGTTACCACTCTGGACTACTTATATTGCCACTTTCAGGGAGCTAAGAACCTGAACCCCAAAATCCCTCTACACATCAATGCTGCTAAATGTATTTCCATCAACGATATACCTTCTCCTTTCATTCAACCTCCACAAGTGCAGCACCTCACACTTGCTCAGATTCAACTCCATCTGCCATTTCTATAGTTGATCATTGTCCTATTGTATATTTATAGAGCCTTCCTCACTGTTCGTAACTTTGGTAATCTTGATGTTATCTGCAAACTTACTAACGAAACCATCTACATTTACGTCCAAGTAATTTATATACGTCACCAACAACAGGTCCCAGCATAGATCCCTGCAGAATTCCACTGGTCAGACCTCCAGCCAGAATAACGCACCTTCACAACCCTCTGTCTTCTCTGATTAAGCCTAAATCCATACAACCGGTCACCATGAATCCCGTGCATCATAAGTTTCTGCATCAGCCCACCATGGGGAACCTTATCAAACGCTACACTAAATTCCAGGCAAACACCACCCTACCTTCATCGATCATCAGCTCCTCAAACAATTTAACCAAGTTAGTAGGACATGACCTGTCGCAAACAAAGACATAAGCATATTCTCTTCCTAATGGGAGTAAATTATATCCTTAAGAATCTTCTCCAATAGCTTCTACCATTGACATCAGGCTTACCGTCTTATATTTCCATGGATCATCTCTACTTCCCTTTTTAAACAAAGGAACAACATTGGCTACGCTCCAGTTCTCCGGGACTATGCCTGTGGCTAAAGATGCTGCAAAGATCTTTGTCAAAGCCTCTGCAATCTCCACCCTTGCTTTACTTAATAACCTGGCATAGATCCCATCTGAAGAGCCCCAACACCACCTTTCTTTTTGATCTCAAACTGCCCTTGCATATTAGTATTCGCCACGCTGATGTCACTGTCCTCCATCTTTGTGAGTGCAGATGTACTCATTCAGGACCTCGCCAACATCTCGCACTCCAAGCACAACTTCCCTCCTTAATCCTTGAGTGGTCCTACCTTCATCCTGATTACCCTCTGATACCCTTTAATATAGGTATAAACACAATATTGTCCCCATGCATTAAACTGGGCAACCACGAGCACATGGCCGAAGATTGTCCAATATATCATTTCACATATCTAAACCTGATCCTGTAAATACATTTTTGAAGCAGTTTAATTATGATGTGGCATCTCTGAAGACTCTGCGGAGAAGGCTCTCTACATTTGAGCAGCCCTCTGCCCTGATGTTTCGACACATCGTGTGAGACCAGTCATTGCCACGCCCAGGAGAACCGCAATGACTTCTACCAGAAGCAGCACCACTGATGATCCATTGATTGTTTCAACAGCTAAAGAGTGGCAAAAGCACCATAGTGAGAGCAGTGTGAACTCTGGAAGTCGGTTAAGCAGCCTGCAATCAGTTCTGAAATGGCCCACTCAAGTTTCCTGCTAGCAGTAGAGTACCCCGTTAAGTGACAAAAATTACAAGAAAGATGCAAAATGTCCCTAGTTGCAGGCCTATTTTCCCCTTAAGTGATTAATGAACCTGCTTGTATGCAAACCACTTGTTTGGAATGATCTGAAGGCTTGTATGTTCGTGAGTGCTCTGACCTAGACCTCTGTGGCAATACAGTCCAGATGTGGATATTTACTTTTGCTTCCAGGTCTTGATTCTGTTACTGCTTCCAGCTTTTGAATACATTGCTCATCAAAATAACTGGAATGACGAACTTGGTTTGCAGGAGATCTTACCCAATGTCAATGTAGTTAAGTGCAGCAGCCTGGTGTATGGCAGTTGCATTTGTTGTGGCAGGCACCCATGAAATAGCACAAGTGCAACCAGAGAACTATGAAAACACACTTTTTTGGATTAGGTAACTATTTGTCAGACGTAAATCATTTTCCTCTGCCAATAATTTAAGGGTGACAATTATGTCTGCCCATGTTCATCACGCACATGTTCAATAAGTAATGGTGTGTGTCATCAGAGCAGCCAGTATGACAGACATCCCAGACATTTTATCTTGCAGCCACAGACTAGAACCTATTAATTACAAAATAAGGGACGGACAATAAATGCTTGTCTTGCTAGTGATAACCACGTTCCACAGAAAAATATTCAGGATCCCAAAAATTATCAACCCCTAACATTAAAGATTTTCTTGAAGCAGCAATGATTTTCAACCACACAGCGTTTAGATGACATAGCACTGTCATTCAATGTCAAGGTTATGTCCTCAGACTAAAAATGAAAGCCAAAACTGCCAAACTCTAATGTTAAATAGAAGAATTGAATCCAGATGAAATTGGACAGAAAACTATTTTTGAAGTTGGCAAATTATTTACATCTAATTGGCAGCTCTTGGCATCCTGGCTTCCAATATACAATTTATTTTGTATATGCCCATCAATTATAAAGAAAGATAATTGGTATGTACTTAGTGGGATATGTTTGAAGATGCATATCTGATTGGTAGAAAATTGTTTATATTTAAACAGGGGTGTCTGACCTTGAAATCCCACGTATCAACGTAATAATTATTGGGAAATAGCAGGTGCTATTGAGAAATGCCAGGTAATGTTTTCAGTTGTGTAGGAGGTCTTTCCAGTTGGGAATCTGGTCAATTAATCAATGGAGGAAGAATAGGATCACAAGTTTATTTTATTACGAACAGTGACATCCTTTTCAATACAGTAGCTATGCTTTTTGCATCCAGTTCCACAACAAGTACTTCAAGATCTTTAAAATTAAGCCAGTTTAAGTGATTTACATCACATTCAACTAAAAATGCTACATCTATTCACAAGTCATAAAAACAGACTGGATATTCATACTCTGTTGGCTGTTATTGCTTGAAAAAAGCTGCATTGTTAGATTCCTTTTAAAGAATCCATGGATATGCCTGAGTCAGACTGCACTGCTACACACACTTCAGTAAAATGTTGGAAACATGGTTGAGAACAATGTTTCACTGCAGCAAAGAATCTAAACCCACTAGAAAACATGTCACACCAACATATTTTGCAGTATCATCTTTAATCTAATGATCTGGTCTATGTATTTCACTTTATCAATCCCAAAACGGCCAAAGGCTTAATGATATTCAGTCTATTCAATGCTAAAATTGTTACTGGCCTTAACAATATTGCAGACAATGCCTATCATTGCATTGCAAGAAAATAGATAAATTTTATCTAGCTCACCAGCAGTGAAATCAGTGAAGAATTGTATTGAATGAATGCTAATATTTTATTTTATAAATTATTTAAAACTCAGGGTTATTATTTCTATCTTCTAATATTGCAAATCACATTGGAGTTGTGATCCTTTCCCTTGAATGCTGCTAGATTGAAAATGACTCAAAAATATTGGTCCAAATTTTACAACAGGTTTTCCCAATTGTGTCAGGCATGATCTCAAGAAAATATTAATTTACTTACTGAAGACCGTCCGAAATTCTGCAGGATCACAACTCCAATGTGATATGCACTTCTGAAATATTGCCACACTACTATGCAAATAATGTAGGCAAACTATTTACTGTTTGGAGGCGATGAGGAGTGGCAGGGAGGTGGAGTAGATAAGTAAAATATATCCATTCCTAAAGTATTTTGCGAACATTTGTGACGATGATTTGCTTACTTTCATCACAGCATATTCAAATGAGTTAATTGCAATTTTTTCCCCTTTGCTGAGATGGCCGTTACAAATAGATGTTTGAACCTCCTGAAATAATTGTATCAAAGCATGATAAGCTGCTAAACTATGTGACAAGTAACTCAGTGTTGCAGCAATGTTGAATTGAATAGGAAATGGGTCATAACAAAGCTTGCTAAAGTACTTGATGTAATTGAGAACAAGGGCACCTTTTACAAAACAGTCTGCACTAAATGTCAGGTGCAACAGTAACACAAAGTCATTCAGGAATTGTGAATTTACAAATTAGATCAAATGATCTTGACAGGTAAACGTGGAAACAACTTATAGAACTTCATAAATAACTATTGCCAATGGTTAAAGAGAAGAATCCCAATAGCTATTGACTGCTCTGAATAAAACAAAATGCAGTAACAATCATTTCCACTTGTCCTTCAATGCAATTCAGTTGGCTTTAGTGTTCTGCAGCTTTCCTGGTTTTTGTTTGCTTCATAAATTCTACCTGGTACTTCCCCCACTATCATGCGATATATAATTTGCATAATCAGTTACCTTACTACTAAAAGTCATATTGTAAATCACTTTTGTTGATCTCACAGTTGATATCAGTGTTTAGATCAGAGATGCTAACACATTGCCATCGTGTTTGTGATTGCAATAATCCTGATACTTTGATTACATTAATGATTTGTTTGTAACCTTTACTGTCACTGCTTTGCTTTAGCTGACAGCCCAATTCCCTGATCTTGCCTTTAATACCCTTACTCATAATTCTAGAAGTGCTACTGTGTGCACAATTATCATTCAAATGAGTGTTAAGCAGTGGTACAACAAGATGGCGCTTATGATGCAAAATTAACGGTAGATTCTGGCAATCAAATAAAGCAAAAAATCTACCAGTATCTGTGCAGAAATAATCAGTTTACATTTCAATCAATAACCTTTCATCAGAAATTAGATATTTTGGATGGTATTTTTTAGATGCTAAACACATTTAAGGTAATAGAAGCACACCAAAGCAATGAAACAACAAATCTTTGCATGGGGTCCAATTTCATGGTTTTGCTTCATAATTCCTTTAGTACTTTAACAAAAATATCTAAAACAGGTTAAATTATCTAATAGCGGAAATGATTTATCAATTTGTACATGTTTACTGGGTAAATCTAAACTATCCATATTTTACTTCATGCTAATTTCAGCCTTCCAAACAAGTTCCCAGAATAAACGCATCATCTGGTCTCAGCTCCTATCATCAGTTTCTCTATCTGCTCGGCTTTTCTTGAAAACTGCAGATTGTTTTGTTTCATCTTGTTTCATGTAAATATAGATTCAAATCCATTAGCAGTTACTTTTCAAATATTTTTTATCTAAGTTTACTGCAGGCTGGTAGTTACAGAGTTTGAAAGAGTTTGAGGCAAAACAACGTTTCCATCATTTTACTACCAATTATATGAGCACCAAAAATTCAAAACTACAAAACTTGTGTACAAGGTAAAAACATGTTATGGGTTTCAATTATAAGGCTCTATCACAAAAGAAATTTGATTCATACTATACAGTGTTATTTCACTGGTTTGTACACTAGCATTTTGTAGATTCCAATCTTGAGTCTGAAATATTTGTGGGCAAGTAATTTAAAATACCACTTGGGTAGTAGAACCTTTAACAGGCAGAAATATGCAGATGAACTAATTAACCGTATACTCTCCCAACTGCAAATTTAAAAGAAATGATCTCCGATGATAGTTTCTCCAATTCCCAGCAGAATTAACTCTGTCACTCATGTTTTTCATTTGCGTCTTTCTTCTTTTGGATCAGTCCTCCATATCTCAGAGTTTTGCTGCCATGCAACTGAAGTGCGGCTTTGCCAGTGGAAAGAGCGGTAAACTGCGCTTGAATATGGTCATATCTTCAATTATGCTTGGCTAGAAATAAAAATGATCAGGTTGTTAAAGGTAACATCTAAATCAAAGTTACAATAAGGTCATCATGAGGTCATCTGTGACGGCTCACTTGTCCGAATAATTCAAAACAAATCGTGGCAATGTTCTCTTTTTCCCCCATTACCTTAAATCAATTTCCATCTCTGTGAACGTGTCAGATTTTCCCTTAAACGATGCAATGATCTCTGCTTTAATCACTCACTGAAGTTACGCATTCCAAATTATACTGACCTTTAATATAAGAATGCCTTGCTCAGAACAAAAAGTTAAGAAATAACCTAATTATGTTACGAATGAGACAAATGTTTTAAAAACTAATTTACACTGTTGTAAGGCTATTTATTTCTTAGTTTATATAGCCATAATGAAGGGTTAAGTGAGATTTGCATGTTTATTTTCACCGTAATAGGAAAAATGGGTTTCCAAAAAACTAGTTCATGAGGAGATATAATCTGTTATTCCCATTTATTTTTACGATATATTTTCTTAATATCTTTCTATTAATGTTTAATTTTCTAGTTTTTAATTATTTTCTCTGTTATAAATACCGATGTAAAGCAATTATTTGACAATTCATTTCCTTATTTTCATTTACAACAGCACTGCTACCAAATACCATTTTGAAGGGCCTGAATTGGTCCTGATCATCCTGCATATATTTTTGTTTCTCAACAGAAGTGCCTCAGGTTTTGTGACTTGAACCTGTTGGACAAATTCTACCTGCCATTTCTCAGCTGCATTCTGCTATTAGACTTGGCACAAAGTCCAAAAACAAAGCAAAGTATGTCAAGAAGTATGGATGCTATGCCGTATTAATCTTGGTCAGAATTCATGTCTGTTTTATTTGAATGGTTGTAACAACACTTAAATATAATGTAAATTAGCTTGATTGGGTTAACATTTACTTATTTTAAAGGTAATTTGGAATCCACACAGGTAAGGTAATATTAGAATTGTCCACTACCAATGACAGCAAAACTTAGGTTAAATTAACTAATAATTGGAAATTAATAACAGCTGTTACACTAAGGATTAAAATAAAAATGCTTTTAGGCTAGATTTTGGGGGAATTATATTATTTCCTTGGTACAGCATTTAAGACGTTAGAAAGAAAACCACAACATATATATTTAAACCACAGATTGCTAAATTTTCCTGAAATAATTTAAGAACAAATTTGATTGGGGTAATGAAAGCAACAATGGGCAGGGTAAAATAAGCTATGGAATAAAGAGCAATAAGCAGAGAAAAGAAAAAGAATGGAGGTAACTGTCAGAACAGGTATTATAAAAATGCTAGTCTGATTTTTGTTTGTTCAGCAAAATCGAAACCAGTTTAATTTAGTACAATTTAGGATCCGGGGAATTTTAAGTTAATGGCAGATGTTAATTACAATAGAGAAGTAACAGACGTTTTATTGACATTGATTTGAATTTAAAGTTTGAGGAGTGATTCAATTTATGCATTTAAAATAATGTAGGAATTTGCTACACACAAAGAAAGTAACTCCTCTGATGGAGAAAAGTTAGAACAAGGAGGCATAAAATTGCAGTTAGACCAGTTAGGAAATAAGTTTTCTGCAAACAGATGTCTCCTAGGTTCTCCCCCATCAGCTCTGGATACAGAGTCAATTGAAGTTATTGATTTGTACATTGTGTGTTGTAGGGATGTTGAGATTTTGAAAATGAGTGAATTATTTAATTTGAGTTCTGTTGTGACTTGAAAGAATGTCAGGATATGTGGGAAGCAGTCGAATGATTTACTCTCGTTGATGTAGAAAATCAACATTAATTTTTCTGTAAAATATTAGTTTATTGTTTTATATTTTTCCCAGTGTAAAATATAATCTACAGTGGTTAAAGTTCAATAGTTATGTTAGCTTTGAAGGAACGTAGTTTGGAGTAACCTTGGAATGTAAATAGAAGCATGAGTAAATGGAACCTAATTTGAAAGATTAAAACAGGAATGACAAAGACACCAGAGGAGCTGCAATTGCTCTGTAGAAAATCGGAAAGGAGGAACTCTGTGGTTCAGGCAGCATCCATGGTGGGAATGGACAGATGACATTTCAGATTGTAACCCTTTTTCAGACTCTTCTGACCCAGAGTACCTTTAGCACTTTGTGTATTGCTCAAGAGTCTCCTGTTCTTCAATACAATCTAGGGCTCTATCATTCAGTGTATAGTCATCCCGAAAGTGCATCATCATGCAATGATCAATAGTAAGTTCCACCTGCCTTTCCTGTCTTCATTTTACTAACTAAGTCATGTAATCTAACATTACCCTCCTCCTTATAAACAACACCAGTGTTTGTGTCATCTGCAAACTTCCTACATTCATTTCCAATATTTTATTATATGTTAAACCAAAGCCACTTTTCACCGTACTACACACCTGGTCACAGGATTGTAATCACAAAAACAGCTCTCATCACTACCTTCTGCTTCCTATTGACAATTTTGGATCTAGTGTGGCAACTTACTTTGGATCCCAAAGACTCTAATCCTTTAGACCAGTCTTTCATGTGGGACCTTTTCAAAGCCATTGTAAACATGTGGAACACTTCAATTGCACTGCCTTTATCAGCACATTTTGTTACATCTTCAAAAAATTAAACCAGCAGGGTGACACCGGTAGAGTTGCTGCCTTACGGCACCAGAGTCCCGGGTTTGATCCTGACCACGGGTGCTGTCTGTACAGAGTTTGCACTTTTTCCCCTGTGACCAAATGGGTTTTCTCCAGGTGCTCTAGTTTCCTCCCACATTCCAAAGACAGGCTTGGTTTTTGGGTTAATTGGCTTCTGTAAATTGTCCCTGGCGTAAAGGATAGACTGGTTCATGTGATCATTGGTCAGTGCAAACTTGGTGGGCTGCAGGGCCTGTTTCCACTCCCTTTCTCTAAACTAAAGCAAACCAATCAATCTGGCTCTCCCTCCAACAAAGTCATGCTTTATTTCATTAATCTCAGCCTTTCCAAATATAGATTAATTTCATCCTTCAAGAAATGTTTCCAATAACATATTTAACTCTAATTTAGACTCACAGGCCTGTCATTATCAGGCTTATACCTGCCATTGTCTCAGTCTTTAAGGCATTTTCAAAACGGTGGCAGAATTAAAAGGACAAGTGCTTTTAAAAAAATTACATACCTGAGGCAAAGGTGGTGCAGGACTCAAGTTGACATCATTAAGATGGGGAGCATGTTCAACAACAGGGCCTGGAATTAAATTTGTATTCACATGCGAATGACTAATGGCTAAACAAGGAAGATTCAAAAAGCAAAATTCATTGTTTTTTTGTGTTATAAATGAATCAGTCGACTTAGTACAGCATTAAGATGTAGACCTATATCATTAAACAACTTTCAGGGTCACATGTTGTGATTCCACACACCAAGATTGTGACTATGGTTTAGTCAAAATTCTATTTTTTCAAAGAAATGCAAAAAGGACATGTATATATGATTATGATTAAATTTGAAAAATTCTGTATTTTCAGCATTTTGTTTTTAAAATTAAAACTGGAGGTTAGGCAGACATTCATTACATTTCAACTTATTTGTGTTATGAAGTAGCTGTAATGGTGATAAAAACTTGATCTGTACCAGAGAATAAATGATTCCTGGGTAAGTGAGCTGTAGCAATATAAATTTGCGTTATAACTGTAAATATAACTATATTCACGTTATTCCCTTTGTCATGTACACTGTTGATGGTTCAATTGTAATCATGTATTATCTTCCCGCTGACTGGTTAACACGCAACAAAGGCTTTTCACAGCACCTTGGCACATGTGACAATAAACTAAACTCAAACTCAAGGCAAGTATACATTAAGTGGGAACATTCTTCAAAATGCTGCAGCAACATAAGAATGTCAGCATGCAAATTTGCAAAGAAAAAGTTCAAATGTGGGTAAAGCGAGAAAATAAATCAAAAAGGTATACCCTTTCATCCCAAAGAGCATCAAATACAAAACATTGGTTGGACCATAACTGGACACTGAAGTTGTTAGGTTGAATTGTACACGTCCTTTCTTTCAAGCTTACGGTTCTTGGGAAAACACTTAGTGTTTTGGCAAATGATTCTATTCACAACCAAGCAGCTGGTATATCTCTGCCAACAGACTCAATTTTTACTCATTGCATTACAATATAAATTAAGGCAAATATTATTTCCAGGAAAATAGGATAAAAATGCTGCAATCTAATTGAGTCAAAATTAAAATATGATTAGATGGTGAATGAGATAAAAATATTTCTGTTATTGAACAGAAATTTGCTTAAAACCAGCATGTGACTGTCGGTGTGCTACGACCAAAACAAAATGCCAGGAAATGGATTATACAGGAATTCACTAACTGCTTACATTACTGTTTGATAACATAGGACAAACAGGAAATCAAGCTCAACTGATCTCTGCCCATTAGTTTTCATATTTTCCTTGTCTTTATAGAAAACGTGCTAAGTATCTGAAGTCTTTTCATCGTTAGTTGAAGGCCAGATAAAGGAGTAATGGAATAGCATTCACAACAATGTTAAACTCTGGTTTCTTTGCATAGATCCTATCATACTTGCAAAATGCTCCTGGGATATTTTCATCATATAACTGTCTTTAATGTTTTCATTAACATAAGCACCAGCAGCATTACCAGAGAGAACACATTGAATTGGCAAGTATTCTCTCCATTCCAGCACCGCCATTCAATGTGATCATGGCTGATCATCCCCAATCAGTACCCCGTTCCTGCCTTCTCCCCATATCCCCTGACTCCGCTATCTTTAAGAGCCCTATCTAGCTCTCTCTTGAAAGTATCCAGAGAACCGGCCTCCACCGCCCTCTAAGGCAGAGAATTCCACAGACTCACAACTCTGTGTGAAAAAAGTGTTTCCTCATCTCCGTTCTAAATGGCTTACCCCTTATTCTTAAACTGTGCCCCTGGTTCTGGACTCCCCAACATTGGGAACACGTTTCCTGCCTCTAGGGTGTCCAAACCCTTAATAATCTTATATGTTTCAATAAGATCACCTCTCAGGTAGACAAAAGTGCTGGGGAAACTCAGTGGGCGAGGCAGCATCTATGGAGGGAAGGAAATACGCAACGTTTCGGGCCGAAACCCTTCTTCTTCGGACTGATGTACGGTTGGGGGGGGGGGGGGGGGGGGAAGAAAGGATGAGAAGAAGCCAGAGGGCTGAGGGAGAGCTGAGAAGGGGAGGAGACAGCAGGGGCTACTGGATATTGCAGAAGTCAATGTTCATGCCGCTGGGGTGTAAGCTGCCCAAGCAGAATATGAGGTGCTGTTCCTCCAATTTCTGGTGGTGCTCACTCTGGCCATGGAGGAGGCCCAGGACAGAAAGGTCAGATTCGGAATGGGAGGAGGAGTTGAAGTGCTGAGCCACAGGGAGATCCGGTTGGTTAATGTGGACCGAGCGGAGGTGTTTGGCAAAACGATCGCCAAGCAGATGCTTGGTCTCACCCCTCTCATCCTTCTAAACTCCAGAGTACACAAGCCCATTCTCCATTCTCTCAGCATATGACAGTCCCGCCATCCCAGGAATTAACCTGGTATCCAGTTTCTATGAGTAAATCTGTAAAAGTGTTTCAGATACTCACAAGGATCCATGTCTCGGGACAGAACATGCACCGAGACCTTGTGCCTCCTAGAGCCATCGACTGCTAGAAGCTCCTGCAAATGAAGAACAATTGGTCATTACAATGCAATAAGAAATAATTTTCATGATGTTGAAACGATTTTTTTAATGATCCGTCTTTTTAACAAGATATCTGCCAACCATGTTTACTGTTCTGAAAAGTGATTTTTTTTCCACAATACTTAAGAAGCCCCACCATTTGATTAGACTTCAATGCTGCAGCTCATTATCATCACCAGCATTTAAAAAAAATATTCATTTATAATTGTGGATATTGCTGGCAAAATGTTTACAAACATCTCCTATTGATCTCCATTGAAGCCAAGAATTTTCAGCCTGGAAAATAAGCAGAGGTAGAAATAGAAGTAGCCCTTCTAAGTTTTGGAGTTGGGAATTATATGAATAGTTTAGGTTAAAGCAGGGAAACATTGATCCTTATATAAAAAACAGCATTTTACTTATTGCTTTTATATTTATCCTTGCTTGAATTCTGCCACCTATGTTTCATTCATGTGGAGTGGCCAAACTCTGACGCAGCAGAGTGTATTGCTGTCTCATAACACCCGTGCCGGAGATTCATCCTGCCCACTGGAGCTGTCCACATGGAGCCTGCACATTCATTCCGTGCTGGGTTGGAAGCCGCGTGCTCCATATCCTGCATTTGCGCTAATAAATAAACAGGGCACTGTAAATAGCCTCTGGTGATGGGTGAATTGGGGGATGTGTGGGTATGTGTTGAGAGGCATGCAAGAGACAGAATGCAGAATTGATTAATAACCCACCCTCAAGCTCCATTTCTAAGGTTTTTTGGCAGTGTTCCATTGTAATTTTCCAAAATTGTAATTAACTGCATTTTATCTGCCACCAAAGCCCGTATTTCTGTTATTGTGCTTTGTGCATTATTTGGGGAAAACATTAGTGTATTTTCAACCAAACGAAGCTGGCAATGATTAAAAATTGCAAGCCTTCTGCAAGAGCCAAGATTCAGGTTGACAATTATGGTGGACGTGGCAAACAGCAGATTCTGAAGCCTTGCTTGTGGCAGCTGCTTGGCTGCAGTGATGAGATCTGGCAAATATCACTACAGATATATGAACTGCTGAACTATGCCAGTGCTATGCTGTGAATCTGTAAACAGCAACCACTAAGTCGGTATTTCTTCTACAATCCTGGTGAATGCCCAAAGGAGAGCAGCTGTTTGGGTGGGTTTCTCTAGTGCTCCACTGAACAGCAAAGTTATCTTGTGGTTGGAGATGAATGAGGAACTCGGGATGAAGATATCGCATTTGGAAGGAAATATATGGCATATGAAATAAAAGAACAAAGATAACATTCCTCGATTCAATGTTACAATTATACAGCCTTGCATGCACTTCCTAGAAGTTACTGTGGAATTTAATGCTTTCAAAAAGAGTGACAAAACAATTTGCTACTATCCGCTGATGACGCAAACCAAACAATTACATTCAAGGACAATCTTATCTCTCAGTGGAGATAATGAGCTCCATTATGTGAGTATGTACATTAGGACAGAATTTGCGCCAAGGATCCCTGCTGTTGCTAGGTAACAGCTTGAGTCACATTTGTATTTTCATCTTTTTTTTAATGTGCAATCTGTTATATTTGCATATGAATGCTGAATACATATTAAACCATTTTCGACAAGGAATAAATTGGAAACCATTACATCGTTTGGGCTAAATATTGCTGTGTGACACAATGTACAAAAAAATATTAACATGTGATAACCATGTCTAGTTCAGATATCAAATATGCTGCCAAGGTTACTTCCTGAATTAATAGCTGCTGTAGTTTTTTAATATAGGAGCACTAAATATCATCTGCTGCAGCTAAAATTAGTCAGCAATTTAAAATGGCAGACCGAATTCATGACGCATTAAATATGGTGCACCTTTTATGTTTTGCAGGCTTTATAATCTAAGCAAGTGCAGTTATCAAATGAAAACAGAGCTTATTTCTGAAAACTATAATTTGGTACAGGGTAACCTACATATTGTGGCTTCGCATGGAACTGTGAAGTTTTCAAATGCAACATGGATCTTCCACAGTTTATCTTACAATGAGATATAATAATGACCAGATCACTGATTTATTGTAATTCAACATATCTATAAGTAATTTATAACAAATTATTAATGCTACAAAATTGTAATGCTTTCAGGCTTTAATATTTTAAAGACATTGAAAGTCATAACTACCAAGTCAAACTATATTTTCAATGTTATCTCAACCTTTTTGCCTTCAAAACTGGCCACTCATAAAAATTAATAACCACCGACTGAGAAATAAAAGGAAGTCGGGAGGGGTTAAAAATAAGAGAATAATTGGACAGTGTTGCATGGGGACTTGTAAGGGATTGAAGCAGGCGGTGGGTGACTTGGCATCAGTTGCACAGACGTTTTGAAGAGGGGGGAGAAAGAAGAGGGAGAAATTGGACACTCGGTAAGGGAATACAAAATATTTCTGAGAATGGGACAGGCAGCATCTCAGGAGAGAAGAGTTGAGACCCTTCTTCGGACTGGAGGGTCTCGATCCGAAGCATTACCCATTCTTTCTCTCTAGAAATTTTGCAAGATAACATTTTGTGTCTGTCTTCGATTTAAACCAGCATCTGCAGTTCTTCCCTACATATTTCTGAAAATGTTGCCTTTACAGTTTTTCAGTGCATACTATACTCTGGGAACGTTGGGGAAAATAGTTTAAGATTGACACTAATAAAGATTTGCCCTGTGTCTATACAGTCAAAACATTTCCCTTTGTACTGTCACATGAAAGAACTGAAACCACATGAATTGGTTCCTGAGGTCAGATTGCGCTAGAGGATGATTTTTCAAAAAGACTGCCCAAGCACTGGGAAGGTCTGAAACATTTTGGTAAATCAGCAGCAGATAATTACAGGCTTTGTGCTTATGGAAGATACCTTGAACCAAAAACAAGGCTTTATTCCCATTACACCTCAGGATATAACCTACTAACTCAAAATGTCGGTAAGAAGCTCTGATTCTCACGATGTGCCAATTCTAAGAGTATGAATTTGTATATAATTGTCATCGAGCTACACCTCAAGCATCCTCTTTGCTCACTCCAACCATCTCCATCACTCTGCAATCTTAAATTTGAAACTTATCTTCTTCATTTTCCTGGCACTGATGAAAAAACATCCAATTGAAGCGTTAACTGTTTTTCACAAATGTTGCCTGACCTGCCAAGTATTTCCAGCATCTTCTGCTGTTATTTCAGAAGTAATTTGCTTTTCGCTTAATTAGTTCAAATTACTACAGGTCTTAATCATCCCATCATCAGGATTCCTTTCAAGGATTGCATAGTAACAGAAACAGTGCACAGCATGAAAACTGGTCATTTGGCCCACCACGATGAGCACATTTACAGCCACAGCTCTACTAGTTACACCATTACGCTGCTCTGTGCCCATGCCCACATTTTCCCATCTACAATCCTAATTGCCTGCACTATATGCAAATACAAACAATATTTGTAACGTGAAATATTTTCATCTTGGCAAATTTTCACACTGAAAAATAAAATAAGGAGTGGAACAAAATTGTACATTTGTATCTAAAGCCAGGTTTATTAGTTGTGAGATTACTTGGTCAACAAAGATGATGCTGTGGCAGGATAGATCAAACAAACACCAGGTTCTATGAAGGCTTTAAAAAAAAAAATAGAAGATTAAACCAAGTGGGACCCGTTTGGGTTCTGACCCCTCAACGTGCGGTTCCCGGGAGGTTCCCGGGAGACCGAGAGGGGGGGGGGCAGAGACCGAGAGAGGGGGGGGCAGAGACCGAGAGAGGGGGGGGCAGAGACCGAGAGAGGGGGGGGCAGAGACCGAGAGGGGGGGGGGGCAGAGACCGAGAGAGGGGGGGGGCAGAGACCGAGAGAGGGGGGGGCAGAGACCGAGAGAGGGGGGGGCAGAGACCGAGAGAGGGGGGGGCAGAGACCGAGAGAGGGGGGGGCAGAGACCGAGAGAGGGGGGGGCAGAGACCGAGAGGGGGGGGGCAGAGACCGAGAGAGGGGGGGGCAGAGACCGAGAGGGGGGGGGCAGAGACCGAGAGGGGGGGGCAGAGACCGAGAGAGGGGGGGGCAGAGACCGAGAGGGGGGGGGCAGAGACCGAGAGAGGGGGGGGCAGAGACCGAGAGAGGGGGGGGCAGAGACCGAGAGAGGGGGGGGCAGAGACCGAGAGAGGGGGGGGCAGAGACCGAGAGAGGGGGGGGCAGAGACCGAGAGAGGGGGGGGCAGAGACCGAGAGAGGGGGGGGCAGAGACCGAGAGAGGGGGGGGCAGAGACCGAGAGGGGGGGGGCAGAGACCGAGAGGGGGGGGGGCAGAGACCGAGAGGGGGGGGGGCAGAGACCGAGAGAGGGGGGGGCAGAGACCGAGAGGGGGGGGGGGCAGAGACCGAGAGGGGGGGGGGCAGAGACCAAGAGGGGGGGGGGGGGCAGAGACCGAGAGGGGGGGGGGGGCAGAGACCGAGAGGGGGGGGGGGGCAGAGACCGAGGGGGGGGGGGGCAGAGACCGAGGGGGGGGCAGAGACCGAGAGGGGGGGGCAGAGACCGAGAGGGGGGGGGGCAGAGACCGAGAGGGGGGGGGGGCAGAGACCGAGAGGGGGGGGGGGCAGAGACCGAGAGGGGGGGGGGCAGAGACCGAGAGGGGGGGGGGCAGACACCGAGAGGGGGGGGCAGAGACCGAGAGAGGGGGGGGCAGAGACTGAGAGAGGGGGGGGGGCAGAGACCGAGAGAGGGGGGGGCAGAGACCGAGAGAGGGGGGGGCAGAGACCGAGAGAGGGGGGGGCAGAGACCGAGAGAGGGGGGGGCAGAGACCGAGAGAGGGGGGGGCAGAGACCGAGAGAGGGGGGGGCAGAGACCGAGAGAGGGGGGGGCAGAGACCGAGAGAGGGGGGGGCAGAGACCGAGAGAGGGGGGGGCAGAGACCGAGAGAGGGGGGGGGGCAGAGACCGAGAGAGGGGGGGGGGCAGAGACCGAGAGAGGGGGGGGGCAGAGACCGAGAGAGGGGGGGCAGAGACCGAGAGAGGGGGGGGGCAGAGACCGAGAGAGGGGGGGGGGCAGAGACCGAGAGAGGGGGGGGGGCAGAGACCGAGAGAGGGGGGGGGGCAGAGACCGAGAGAGGGGGGGGGGCAGAGACCGAGAGAGGGGGGGGGGCAGAGACCGAGAGAGGGGGGGGGGCAGAGACCGAGAGAGGGGGGGGGGCAGAGACCGAGAGAGGGGGGGGGGCAGAGACCGAGAGAGGGGGGGGGGCAGAGACCGAGAGAGGGGGGGGGGCAGAGACCGAGAGAGGAGGGGGGGCAGAGACCGAGAGAGGGGGGGCAGAGACCGAGAGAGGGGGGGCAGAGACCGAGAGAGGGGGGGCAGAGACCGAGAGAGGGGGGGCAGAGACCGAGAGAGGGGGGGCAGAGACCGAGAGAGGGGGGGCAGAGACCGAGAGAGGGGGGGCAGAGACCGAGAGAGGGGGGGCAGAGACCGAGAGAGGGGGGGCAGAGACCGAGAGAGGGGGGCAGAGACCGAGAGAGGGGGGGCAGAGACCGAGAGAGGGGGGGCAGAGACCGAGAGAGGGGGGGCAGAGACCGAGAGAGGGGGGGCAGAGACCGAGAGAGGGGGGGCAGAGACCGAGAGAGGGGGGGCAGAGACCGAGAGAGGGGGGGCAGAGACCGAGAGAGGGGGGGCAGAGACCGAGAGAGGGGGGGCAGAGACCGAGAGAGGGGGGGCAGAGACCGAGAGAGGGGGGGCAGAGACCGAGAGAGGGGGGGCAGAGACCGAGAGAGGGGGGGCAGAGACCGAGAGAGGGGGGGCAGAGACCGAGAGAGGGGGGGCAGAGACCGAGAGAGGGGGGGGCAGAGACCGAGAGAGGGGGGGGCAGAGACCGAGAGAGGGGGGGCAGAGACCGAGAGAGGGGGGGCAGAGACCGAGAGAGGGGGGGCAGAGACCGAGAGAGGGGGGGCAGAGACCGAGAGAGGGGGGGCAGAGACCGAGAGAGGGGGGGCAGAGACCGAGAGAGGGGGGGCAGAGACCGAGAGAGGGGGGGCAGAGACCGAGAGAGGGGGGGCAGAGACCGAGAGAGGGGGGGCAGAGACCGAGAGAGGGGGGGCAGAGACCGAGAGAGGGGGGGCAGAGACCGAGAGAGGGGGGGCAGAGACCGAGAGAGGGGGGGCAGAGACCGAGAGAGGGGGGGCAGAGACCGAGAGAGGGGGGGGCAGAGACCGAGAGAGGGGGGGGCAGAGACCGAGAGAGGGGGGGCAGAGACCGAGAGAGGGGGGGCAGAGACCGAGAGAGGGGGGGCAGAGACCGAGAGAGGGGGGGGCAGAGACCGAGAGAGGGGGGGGCAGAGACCGAGAGAGGGGGGGCAGAGACCGAGAGAGGGGGGGCAGAGACCGAGAGAGGGGGGGCAGAGACCGAGAGAGGGGGGGCAGAGACCGAGAGGGGGGGCAGAGACCGAGAGAGGGGGGGCAGAGACCGAGAGAGGGGGGGCAGAGACCGAGAGAGGGGGGGCAGAGACCGAGAGAGGGGGGGCAGAGACCGAGAGAGGGGGGGCAGAGACCGAGAGAGGGGGGGCAGAGACCGAGAGAGGGGGGGCAGAGACCGAGAGAGGGGGGGGCAGAGACCGAGAGAGGGGGGGCAGAGACCGAGAGAGGGGGGGCAGAGACCGAGAGAGGGGGGGCAGAGACCGAGAGAGGGGGGGGGGGGGGCAGAGACCGAGAGAGGGGGGGGGGGGGCAGAGACCGAGAGAGGGGGGGGGGGGCAGAGACCGAGAGAGGGGGGGGGGGGGGCAGAGACCGAGAGAGGGGGGGGGGGCAGAGACCGAGAGAGGGGGGGGCAGAGACCGAGAGGGGGGGGGGGCAGAGACCGAGAGGGGGGGGGGGCAGAGACCGAGAGGGGGGTGGGGGCAGAGACCGAGAGGGGGGGGGGGCAGAGACCGAGAGGGGGGGGGGGCGGCAGAGACCGAGGGGGGGGGGGGGGGCGGCAGAGACCGAGGGGGGGGGGGGGGGGCAGAGACCGAGGGGGGGGGGGGGCAGAGACCGAGAGGGGGGGGGGCAGAGACCGAGAGGGGGGGGGCAGAGACCGAGAGGGGGGGGGGCAGAGGCCGAGAGGGGGGGGCAGAGGCCGAGAGAGGGGGGCAGAGGCCGAGAGAGGGGGGCAGAGGCCGAGAGAGGGGGGCAGAGGCCGAGAGAGGGGGGCAGAGGCCGAGAGAGGGGGGCAGAGGCCGAGAGAGGGGGGCAGAGGCCGAGAGAGGGGGGCAGAGGCCGAGAGAGGGGGGCAGAGGCCGAGAGAGGGGGGCAGAGACCGAGAGAGGGGGGCAGAGACCGAGAGAGGGGGGCAGGGACCGAGAGAGGGGGGCAGGGACCGAGAGAGGGGGGCAGGGACCGAGAGAGGGGGGGCAGAGACCGAGAGAGGGGGGCAGAGACCGAGAGAGGGGGGGCAGAGACCGAGAGAGGGGGGGCAGAGACCGAGAGAGGGGGGGCAGAGACCGAGAGAGGGGGGGCAGAGACCGAGAGAGGGGGGGCAGAGACCGAGAGAGGGGGGGCAGAGACCGAGAGAGGGGGGGCAGAGACCGAGAGCGGGGGGGCAGAGACCGAGAGAGGGGGGGCAGAGACCGAGAGAGGGGGGGCAGAGACCGAGAGAGGGGGGGCAGAGACCGAGAGAGGGGGGGCAGAGACCGAGAGAGGGGGGGCAGAGACCGAGAGAGGGGGGGCAGAGACCGAGAGAGGGGGGGCAGAGACCGAGAGAGGGGGGGCAGAGACCGAGAGAGGGGGGGCAGAGACCGAGAGAGGGGGGGCAGAGACCGAGAGAGGGGGGGCAGAGACCGAGAGAGGGGGGGCAGAGACCGAGAGAGGGGGGGCAGAGACCGAGAGAGGGGGGGCAGAGACCGAGAGAGGGGGGGCAGAGACCGAGAGAGGGGGGGCAGAGACCGAGAGAGGGGGGGCAGAGACCGAGAGAGGGGGGGGGGGGCAGGGACCGAGAGAGGGGGGGGGGGGGCAGAGACCGAGAGAGGGGGGGGGGCAGAGACCGAGAGAGGGGGGGGGGGCAGAGACCGAGAGAGGGGGGGGGCAGAGACCGAGAGAGGGGGGGGCAGAGACCGAGAGGGGGGGGGGGGCAGAGACCGAGAGGGGGGTGGGGGCAGAGACCGAGAGGGGGGTGGGGGCAGAGACCGAGAGGGGGGGGGGCAGAGACCGAGAGGGGGGGGGGGGCAGAGACCGAGAGGGGGGGGGGGGGGCAGAGACCGAGAGGGGGGGGGGGGGCAGAGACCGAGGGGGGGGGGGGGGCAGAGACCGAGAGGGGGGGGGGGCAGAGACCGAGAGGGGGGGGGGGGCAGAGACCGAGAGGGGGGGGTGGCAGAGACCGAGAGGGGGGGGCAGAGACCGAGGGGGGGGGGGCAGAGACCGAGAGGGGGGGGGGCAGAGACCGAGAGGGGGGTGGGGGCAGAGACCGAGAGGGGGGGGGGCAGAGACCGAGAGGGGGGGGGGGGCAGAGACCGAGAGGGGGGGGGGGGCAGAGACCGAGAGGGGGGGGGGGGGCAGAGACCGAGAGGGGGGGGGGGCGGCAGAGACCGAGGGGGGGGGGGGGGCAGAGACCGAGAGGGGGGGGGGCAGAGACCGAGAGGGGGGGGGCAGAGACCGAGAGGGGGGGGGCAGAGACCGAGAGGGGGGGGGGCAGAGGCCGAGAGGGGGGGGCAGAGGCCGAGAGAGGGGGGCAGAGGCCGAGAGAGGGGGGCAGAGGCCGAGAGAGGGGGGCAGAGGCCGAGAGAGGGGGGCAGAGGCCGAGAGAGGGGGGCAGAGACCGAGAGAGGGGGGCAGAGACCGAGAGAGGGGGGCAGAGACCGAGAGAGGGGGGCAGGGACCGAGAGAGGGGGGCAGAGACCGAGAGAGGGGGGCAGAGACCGAGAGAGGGGGGGCAGAGACCGAGAGAGGGGGGGCAGAGACCGAGAGAGGGGGGGCAGAGACCGAGAGAGGGGGGGCAGAGACCGAGAGAGGGGGGGCAGAGACCGAGAGAGGGGGGGCAGAGACCGAGAGAGGGGGGGCAGAGACCGAGAGAGGGGGGGCAGAGACCGAGAGAGGGGGGCAGAGACCGAGAGAGGGGGGGCAGAGACCGAGAGAGGGGGGGCAGAGACCGAGAGAGGGGGGGCAGAGACCGAGAGAGGGGGGGCAGAGACCGAGAGAGGGGGGGCAGAGACCGAGAGAGGGGGGGCAGAGACCGAGAGAGGGGGGGCAGAGACCGAGAGAGGGGGGGCAGAGACCGAGAGAGGGGGGGCAGAGACCGAGAGAGGGGGGGCAGAGACCGAGAGAGGGGGGGCAGAGACCGAGAGAGGGGGGGCAGAGACCGAGAGAGGGGGGGCAGAGACCGAGAGAGGGGGGGCAGAGACCGAGAGAGGGGGGGGGGGGGGGGGGCAGAGACCGAGAGAGGGGGGGGGGGGGGCAGAGACCGAGAGAGGGGGGGGGGGGGGGCAGAGACCGAGAGAGGGGGGGGGGGGGGGGCAGAGACCGAGAGAGGGGGGGGGGGCAGAGACCGAGAGAGGGGGGGGGGGCAGAGACCGAGAGAGGGGGGGGGGCAGAGACCGAGAGAGGGGGGGGGGGCAGAGACCGAGAGAGGGGGGGGGCAGAGACCGAGAGGGGGGGGGGCAGAGACCGAGAGGGGGGTGGGGGCAGAGACCGAGAGGGGGGTGGGGGCAGAGACCGAGAGGGGGGGGGGGCAGAGACCGAGAGGGGGGGGGGGCAGAGACCGAGAGGGGGGGGGGGCAGAGACCGAGAGGGGGGGGGGGGGCAGAGACCGAGGGGGGGGGGGGGGCAGAGACCGAGAGGGGGGGGGGCAGAGACCGAGAGGGGGGGGGGCAGAGACCGAGAGGGGGGGGCAGAGACCGAGGGGGGGGGCAGAGACCGAGAGAGGGGGCAGAGGCCGAGAGAGGGGGGCAGAGGCCGAGAGAGGGGGGCAGAGACCGAGAGAGGGGGGCAGAGACCGTGAGAGGGGGGCAGAGACCGAGAGAGGGGGGCAGAGACCGAGAGAGGGGGGCAGAGACCGAGAGAGGGGGGCAGAGACCGAGAGAGGGGGGCAGAGACCGAGAGAGGGGGGCAGAGACCGAGAGAGGGGGGCAGAGACCGAGAGAGGGGGGCAGAGACCGAGAGAGGGGGGCAGAGACCGAGAGAGGGGGGCAGAGACCGAGAGAGGGGGGCAGAGACCGAGAGAGGGGGGCAGAGACCGAGAGAGGGGGGCAGAGACCGAGAGAGGGGGGCAGAGACCGAGAGAGGGGGGTGAGACAGAGGGGAGAGAGTGGGGGAGAGGCGAGGGCAGGATAAGAGTGTGGGGGGGGGGGGGGGGGGGAGGGTGACGTCACTCGCAGAGTGTGGAACACAGTGCAGGACGCGCGGGATAGACGTCACCAGCGAGACAATCTCGTATAGATTCAACGTTTTTTCAGATGTTTGAACATTTTGATTAATAACTCTCTACCGGAAAAGGTAAAGATGGTACTGTTAGTGCGTTGTTTTTTCGAGAAGATGTGATTGTGCACACACACACACACACCCAAGATCAGAGTTTTAATAATTATATGATGGAGAAGCCCAACGTCTGCAGAAATATTATAAAAGGTCTCAGTTGACCTTGCAATTCATAGGACAAAATACACCTTCATGCAAGATGTGAGAAAATCTAAACAAATAATTTATATAATTCCAATTTTCAGTTATTACATGGTAACATGAATGGTACCTTACCTTGCCGAAATGTATTATGTCTCCTTTAGTCAGTGTCTTTAGGTGTGCTACTTCAATGTTATCTGCAATCATAATCCAAGTACCCATTTATCATAACATTTAATAACAAATACATTTCCTTGTTAGAAACATAGAAACATAGAAAATAGGTGCAGGAGTAGGCCATTCGGCCCTTCGAGCCTGCACCGCCATTCAATGTGATCATGGCTGATCATCCAACTCAGTATCCCGTACCTGCCTTCTCTCCATACCCCCTGATCCCTTTAGCCACAAGTGCCACATCTAACGCCCTCTTAAATATAGCCAATGAACTGGCCTCAACTACCTTCTGTGGCAGAGAATTCCAGAGACTCACCACTCTCTGTGTAAAGAATGTTTTCCTCATTTCGGTCCTAAAGGAATTCCCCCTTATCCTTAGACTGTGACCCCTTGTTCTGGACTCCCCCAACATCGGGAACAATCTTCCAGCATCTAGCTTGTCCAACCCCTTTGTTACCAAAGACATTCTCATTTTAATGTAAGTTGGTTCAATTATGCTTTCTCATGATAACCAAGCATGGTTACATGTACGTTTCAGCTGAACTAAGACTCACTAATGAGAGACAGAATTCAGCTTAACCAAATACAGTGATAAATTAATGTACTATATAAGGGAACACAACTAACCACATCAACTTTCGTGGACAGGCATTCTATATTTTGTACCAGTGTGACATTGTGGTATTTTAAAGTGTTATATGGCTTTTAAATCAATAAATTAAAAAATGCCCAATTTTTAAATTTATTTATTTTATATAAAACTGGCACTGGTCATGAAGTCCAGGTGCAGACCAGGATTGAGAAGAAAACTGGTGGAATCATGGCTTAAGCTTGCATGATTTAAACTTGTGGCACTAGCTACTGATTATTATAATTTGCTCCAATGTCATAACAAGGCCACGATTCCCAACATTGTCACTTTTTGCTGCCAAAGAGAGCAACACCTCAAGTCAGAATAAATTGAGTCGCTGTCATTCTACTATATTTATATTTTCTATTGGCCATCTATAAAGAATGAGCAGAGGCTGGAAGGGGAAGGATATCTCCCTTCTCTCTTGTCCGCAGGAAAGAAAATAGGAAATAAATTGTAACTCTAACCCAATATTTGGCACGTTCAAACAAAACCTAGTGACTTTCTATTTGTGGAAATCAGTGCTTCTAAAACTATTTCAGTGTCATTCACCCTTTATCACAAAATTTAATTCACCCTCGATTAGATTTTCTTATGTTTTTTGGCAATTTTCATCTTATTCTCTTTTATATATAATTTATTTTGGCACATGAGCAAAAAACATAAATTAACTCATTTCTTTCGTGTTTATTTTGTTCAACTTTTTATACATCCTAAAAATAACTAGGAATGAAAAAAAAATAATAATTACCACTGGAGTTGGAAAATCATTCTATTAGAATGATAAAAACCCATTCCAACGTCTAAACACTGGGCTTCAGCCACATCCTACCCTTTCAGGCTTTGATTACTGCAGTTTTTTTCTTGGATAAATATATGAATAAATTAAGTCATTCATCCTTCATTCACCCCTCTAGTTTAATTCATCCCAAAATAATTTAATTTGCCCTTGGGTGAACCATTCACCAGTTTAAGAATCACCATTTTATATTCTGATATTTTGAATCCTATGAACCATGCTAGCTTAAATTCTGGCAATGTTACTAGCAGCCAAAGATTATCAACAATGTTTATTTTATAATACCTCGATCAAAGTTGTATTGCTGAGAAATTATTTCACTCCAATGCTTAGCACACTCAGCCGAGAGTTTCTTTGGTTTGTCAAGTCGCCTTATCGCCAGAGCTTGAACATGTTTCTGAAAAGCCTCCTCCGTCATCTCCTCTATATGCTTTTCCATAGTCTTTATAAAAGCCTCAACTCTACTTTCCAGGTAGCTGGGAGGTTTTTCCGACTGGATGATAAAACGTAGTCCTTGAATGCCATTTGCTCGTCGTGGACCACTGAATACAATATAACCTGCCATGAAGGAAAGATGACTTCAAGTAAGCATAATTGTTTAAATTACATGTAAATCCAATGGGAATTCATTACTCTTTATATAATTTAGAAGCTTGCCGAGATTAACATTGTAGGTTGCACAATCGCAAAATATTTAGCACATTCAACAAAATGATACATTTTATATTGAAAGTCCCATGCATTTGCATTTATATTTGTTCCCAGAGGGATCAAGGTAGATCTGGTTGCAAAGGATAAAGTGAAATGAAATATAAAAAGAAACAGAAATTGGCCATTCAGCCGCTCAATCTGCTCTGCTATCCTAATAAAGTGGCTGAAACACCTCAGAATTCACCTAATCCATCTCCTTTGCCCAGTTCATTAATCAGACATTTGCATTTCAATCTCAGTCAGGAAAATTTCAAATGACGCACCCACCCATTTGATAGTGTTGAGGATACCCGTGGTGAAAATAAATTAATTTTGAAATTCTTAAATTACTCTTAAATTGTCCACAGAAAGTAATGTCATTACCATATCAAATCTCACTGACACTTTAATTTGATGAATTTAAAAATCACCCCTCAATCTTCTAAACTCAACTGAATGTAAATCAGCTTTATATATCCTCAAAATGAAGCGCTTTAAACGCCTGCTACATCTGGCCCGTTTGTCTTGTAGTCTGTATTGTGGATTGTCCAAGAATAATATTTCCTTTCTTGGGTGCAGTGAAAAGCAAAATCATGTGTTTGGCTTTCAGAAGAGGATCACTTGCCACGTTCAGTGTTTTTCATTGGGCACACAAAATTCTGGAGAAACTGGGGTAGGCGGGGGGGAAGAAAGGAAAAAGGAGGAGGAGCCCGAGGGCTGACGGAGAGGTAGGAAGGGGAGGAGACAAAAAGTGTTAACAGAATTGAGAGGATTAATTGTTTTTTTGTGTTTTTCATTTATGTTCGGAGCATACTTATACGATGTACTACTTTCCTCCCCATCTCCTACATTTTCACCAAATAACTGCTCATATCAGGTTGGCTACTGTGCACATAGCCTGGTAATAAAAAGCATCAGTAAAGGAGATTGTGAATTTACTAACTTATCATATATTAAAAAAACATCCAATTCATTTTTATCCTCTTATCCTAACGCTGTCTGGCCTTGGGCGACTTCAGACCACAGAAAGGTGGATGCCTCTTGTTTGCCTCGGTATCGATCTGGCAAATCAATCAGTGGCGTCAAATTGCTCCCAAAATCTATGGCCTAGATCATGTTGACCTGTATCAGTAGGTAAAAAACAATTCACAGCTCAGTGGGTGCCTGATTTCTGAGCCAATATGCAGATGCCGGGAAAATGTAGCAGATGTTAGTGCATTTGGCTCCCTTCCCTCCACTGATTCGGGCATCATAGTTTACTTGGGTGGAGCTGAACACCAAATATACTTAGGAACGTGTGTGACCAAATAGGTATGTACTTAGTAACGTGTGTGACCAAAAATCTAATTCCGAAAGAATTACAGCTATATTGTTTTGTGCTGTATATATGATTCATATTTTTTTCAAAGTTTATCAAGTGAAATATTTATGTAATGCTGACAGTATTTGTTTAGGGTCAGAGGTCAAATATGACTGGCCACATGCGTGACCTTATTTTTTATCTTACAAACTCGTGAATTTTAAAAAGCTAGCATGTTCATATCTTTAGCAGACAGTATAGTTCTGCAGGTAGGAAAATAGCAATGAATAAGATTAATCTCTTACAATATTTTTTTTATTGTATTACTTTATGTGATGCCATTTGGTTACGTGTGTGACATTTTGGTTCACTTTCCAAAGAATGGCCCATTTATTAACTGCTTTCTAAGGTTTACACACGCTATGGTTGGTGCATGCTGGCACCGAGGCCAAATGAATAAAATGTTGCTTTCCATAGAACCTTACATTTGTGTAAAGTTCTCTCCTAGAAAATTAGAATTTAAGTTTAGAAAAAAAAAAAAATCGAGATTTTTAAGCCTGTATCCTCCCTTTTTGAAATCTGTTGGTAATTAGAAATCTCAAACTCATCTAGGAATTGCAGGGCCTATGAGGAAATGTTAACTTCGGCAGGCTGAAATAACATTCTTGGCATTGTTTACCTTCTGTTTCCTTCTTCTACTGCCTTGACAAAGTGCTTAAAATTAAAAGGAAGAACTACATTGGAACTATTGCTTGCAGTTGTTTCATTTACCAATTCAATTTAATAATTGAATCAATATTTGGATTAAGTATATATGATTAAATGTTTATTTGGAATACATGCTTCTTGCTTGACTCTTGCTTCATATTCAAATCAACTACAGAATCATAACTTGAGAAAACTTTCAGTACATGTAACAAATAACACTATTATTGTATTTTGATTGACAATTGATTTTGTCAATATTAAACAAAATAAGACATTTTTAGAGATTTTAAAAGACATTTGTACATAATCATGATAGGAATAGATCAGGCAGATGCACACTCTCTTGCCCAGAGTAGGGGAATCGAGGACCAGAGCTCATAGGTTCAAGGTGAAGGGGAAAAGATTTAATATGAATCCGAGGGGTAACTTTTTCACACAAAGGGTGGTGGGTGTATGGAACAAGCTGCCAGAGGAGGTAGTTGAGGCTGGAACTATCCCATCGTTTAAGAAACAGTTAGACAGATACATAGATAGGACAGGTTTGGAGGGATATGGACCAAGCGCAGGCAAGTGGGACTAGTGTAGCTGTGTCTGAAGAAGGGTTTCAGCCCGAAACATTGCCCATCTCCTTCACTCCATAGATGCTGCTGCACCCGCTGAGTTTCTCCAGCAATTTTGTCTACCTTCATAGCTGTGACATTGTTGGTCGGTGTGGGCAATTTGGGATGAAGGGCGTTTCCACACTGTATCAATCTATAACTCTATAGACTTGGCATTTATTCACAATGAAGTTCGAAATAACTATTTGAATTTCTACTAACATACTCTTTCGCCAAGCAGAACTTGTCCTAATGTCCGACAACTTATCTTTCGATTCCTCTCACTTTCTCCAACTTATAGATGTAGCCATGAGCACTTGCATGGGCACCAGCTATGGCTCTTTTTTGTTGGTTACATCAAACAGTCCTTGTTCCATGCGCACACTGGCCCTATCCCCCAACTCCTTCTCCGCTACATTGTCTATTGCATCAGGGCTGCCGCCTGCACCTGTGCAGAATTCATGGAGTTCATTAACTTCACCACTAACTTCCAGCCGGCTACCAAATTCGCCTGGAATACTTCTGACACTTCTCTACCCTTTCTTGATCTCTCCATCACAAGGGACAGTCTGTCGATTGATGTCTACCTACCAACACCCATAGCTAACAAACGACACTTCCTCCCAACCCTGTCTCTTGCGAGAGATGCTACCCCCTACTCTCAATTCCTCCATCTCTGCCACATCTTCTACCATATTGAGGCTTTCCATACGAGGAGAACGGAGATGTCATCATTGTTTAATGAACTTGGTTTTCCTCCGCTTGTCGTAGGTGGATCACTCACCCATATCTCTTGTGTGTCACGTAGTTCTGCTTTTGCTCCCTCTCCCTCCCAAACGTAACAAGGATAGAGTTCCCCTGGTCCTCATCTTTCACACCACCAGTCTCCCCATTCAACACATTATCCTCTGATATTTCCTTCGCCTCCAATGTGATCTCACTACTAGTCAGATCTTCCCATCTCCACCCTTTTCTGCAGGGACCACTCCCTCTGCAACTCCTTGGTTCACATCCTTTCCCATCCAAACCATCCCCTCCCCGGGTACTTTCCCTTTGCAACTGCAGGAGATTTAACACCTGCCCGTATACTTCCTCCCTCGACTCCATCCATGGACCCCAGCAGTCCTTTCAGGCGAGACAGAAGTTTACATGTACCTCTTCTAACCTTGCCTCCAGTGGTGCCAATGAGGCCTGCTGTACATTGGCACGACCAAGCGTAGACTCGGTGACTGCTTTGCCGAACATAAGCACTCAGTTTGCCAAGGCCTACTAAATCTCCTGTTTGCTGACATTTTTAACTCCCCTTCCCATAATGACCTTTCTGCGCTGGGCTTCCTCCTTTGCCAGTAATATGTCAGGCATCCTCTTCTCCCAGTATATTTATATTTTCCCACTTCCTCTGTGCAATCAGTTTGAAAAAAAGGTCCTGACCCCAGAACGTCACCTATCCATTTTCCCCTCAGATGCTGCCTAACCTGCTGAGTTACTCTAGCATTTTGTGTCTATTTTCAAAATGCCTACTCCTGATAGGTTTGCAAGTACTGGAAATATAATGGAGTTTCCATGTTGCCAAAAGATTCAACTTCAAATGAACTGCAATTTTTTTTTTGAGATTTTCAGATAAATTGGAAAACAAATTTATAATACATAAATACCAAGTTCATTAAACCAGTTATCAATTCAATCTTATAATTTAAGTTGTTTGACCCACCTAATTGTTCTTTGGTCCGCAGCGTGTTGAAACATGGCTCTGATATAATTTGACAAAAAAGCTCCAACAGCATATTTTCATGGGTGTTTTGCATGTCTGTCTGGTAGTAGATTTCAATCCCACAGTTGTTGTGCACCTCATTTCTCTGCTGGTACACAAACCATCCTCCTATACATGGTGCACAGGACAACAACAATCTCAGAGTTAGTCAGCAGGAACACTTCAATCCCTCAGCATCCTACTGAGCATATCCCTCCAAACCTGTCCTATCTATGTATCTGTCTCAGTGACGGAAAGATTTCTGACAGCGATTTGAAGTAGGTGCAAGTGGATCCACACCATATTCAAACTGACATCGGTAATCTTTCTCAACAAGTACCACAAATTCAAAAGCGACTCAATGAACATCACTTTTAATCAATTTTCTTCTAAAAATAGATTTGTTCTATTTATATAATGATCTGAAAAACTGCAGATTAACAAAAATCATATTTTGTAACATGAATTATAGTATAAACAGGTTTTAAGTATCGACATAGGAATTCTTAAAAATTTAATTGCAAGTTTTAGTTTTCAGTGCTCAATATCAAAGTCTTAATGAAGACTGAGTAAACTGGATTAAAAGTCTCAAAAATGAGCTTAGATTTTCCAATAATTGGCAGATACCTTATATGGAGAGGCTTAGAGTATTGGGCACAGCATTTAAAACTACTTTGCATTTGACTATATCTTGTACAATAAATGCACAAATATCAATGTTAACACAAGGCAATAGCATTGCATGGGTTTAAAAACTAAAGGTCTTTGTAAATATTTGGTTAAATGCACTATTTTATATTTGTTGAATTCCAAAAACTGATAATATGTAAATTAAATTAGCGTTTAATTTGATATTTGTGACTGTCAGTAGGTTTTGGTTCAATTACAACTTCAGAAACTAGAGCACAAAAGTATAGCTTGGTAATTCAAAGCATTTGTATGGCACTGCCTCCCGTTAGAAGTGTCATCATTAAAGTGAGAAGCTTTAGGTAGATACACAATACAATGGAACTTTATTTATCTCAGGAGGATGCCAACAGTCATCAAAACACAAGATACATGAAATTAAAGTGATGAATGGAAAGGATTGGGGATGTGTAAAATTGGGGGGGGGGGGGGGGGGGGGGGGAAGTCAGTCTATCCCACGACAGAAGGGGGAGAAGTTGTACAGTTTGATAGTCACAGGAAAAAGGATATCCTGTGGCGTTCTGTCCTGCATCTTGGTGGAACCAGTCTGTTGTTAAAGGTACCCCTCAGGTAGACCAGTGTGTCATGGAGGGGGTGAGCTGTATTGTCCAAGTTTGAGGAGCTTCCTCCCCTCCAAGACCAACCTCCCATGAATCAAACTCTACCTCCAGAATTGAGCCAACATTCCTGATGAGTTTGTTAATCCAGTTGGCGTCCGCGGCCTTTGCCCTGCTGCCCCAGCGCACAGCAGCAAAGAAGATGGCACTGACCACCACCGATTGGTAGAACATCTGAAGCATCATACTGTAGACATTGAAGGAGTGGTGCCTTCTCAAAAAGAACAGCTGGCTCTGTCGCTTCATGTACATGGCCTCAGCGTTCTGGACCAGTCCAGTTTACTGTCCAGGTAAACTCCAAGGTATTTGTACTTCTTAGTAAACTGCACATCTGCACCATTGATGGAGACAGGGGTGTTCCTCTCCTCCTAAGGTCCACCACCAAATCCTTAATGATGTCGGTGTTGAGCTGCAGGTGATTCAGCCCACACCACTGAACAAAGCCGTTGACTGCACCTCTGTATTCAGCTTCCCTCCCCTCAATGATGCAGCCCATTATCCTGGAACTTCTGCAGGTGGCAGGAGTCCAAGGTGTAGATGGTGAACTGGATGGGAGAGAGGTCCGTGTGTGGGGTCCCTGTGTTTGCTCACTACCATGTCCGAGACACAGTTCTGTAGCCCGACACACTGTGGTCATCCAGTCAGGTCGTCAGTGATCCAGGACATGCATCCACCCGCATCTTTGTCAGTTTGCTCACTAGCTGTGCAGGCTGGAAGTGTTAAAAGCACTGGAGAAGTAAAAACCATGACTCACACAGTGCTTCCCGGCTTATCCAGGTGAGCAGAGGAATGATGGAGCGTGTGAATGATGGCATCCTCAATCCCCATCTTTGTTTGGTAAGCGAATTGCAGGGGTCCAGGTAGGGTTTAACCAGGGGTCACAGGTGAGTGAGCACCAGCCTTTCCAGGGGCTTCATGATGTGTGAAGTCAGCGCCACCGGTCTGTAATCTTTGCAGAAGCTGGGACGCGTCCTCTTTGGAACAGGAACCAGGCAGGATGTCTTCCACATCACAGGAATCCTCTCCAGGTTCAGGCTCAGGTTGAAGATATGTTGGAGTACTCCGCATAACTGATCTTCACAATCCTTGAGTACCTAGAGCTGACACCATCGGGGCCAGTGGCTTTGCCTGGGCAGAGTCTGCTCAGCTCTTACCTCACCAGCTCAGTCTTCATGGTCAGGTGCGACAAAGAAAGGGCAGAGGAAATGGACCAGGGGGATTGAGGGGGAGAGTCTGTCAAGGAGTTATGCTCTTCATACAGCTCCACACATCCTCATGTTGTTCTGTTGAAGTTTCAACTCCAGCTTCCTCCTGTAGTCGTTCTTGCTGTGTCTTAGCCTCACCTTCAGGTCTTTCTGCACCTGTTTCACCTCCTTGCTGCCACCATTCCTGAAGGCCCTCTTCTTCTGAGATGGGCCTCGTCACTGGTGACCCAGGGCTTGTTGTTATACAATGTCCCGTGGCACTATGCAGAGCAAGGGGGTTATTCCTAGTGAGCTGGACAATATTAACCCCTTAATTGAATAATTGAAACATTATCGGATCATTACCACACTGTTTATTGTGGGACATTGTGATGTATAAATTGCTGATAGGTTGCCAACATTCCAACAGTGACTACAACACAGAAGTACTTAATTGGGTAAAAGTGCTTTAGATTCTGAGGTCATGCAATGGGTCAAATAAAAGGAAAAACTTTTTAATCCCTTAATTTCAAACCAAAACACCCAAATATCATAGCATTTAGTAGGGAGACTAAACATGTGAAAAATTTTATGATTACAAATTAATGTATATCAAAGCAATATGACCTTATTTCTTGCACTAAACACTTTTTCTGTCTTTAAAGTGGCATAATTGGACCCCAATTTTACTCAACAACACTTTGATGCTTAAGCATATTAACGTGTTCAAATTGTAAACAGGTTTTATTAGCATTGTGCCAAATCAATCCAGGATTACCGAATAAGCAATTCTCCTTTGCCAATTATTCCTACAAGAGTTCACCTCTTTACTATTGAAACTATTTTAATGACGAAAGTCAGAAAAATGGATTGCTGCAATCCATAACCATGATTTAGATTTTATAAAATGTTAATAATAAATTTGCATTGAATCACAGTTATCGACTTTGGTGAACCCTGACATTTACCAGCACAATCTGGCTGCATTCAGCCTGGCCAAATAAATGGAAACGAGCAGAAGATGATTTTTGTTATTGTCCGTGGAATGTAGTTGCTTTATTAGAATAGTTCCATGACAAAAACCTTTCAAAAAGTTCAAATTTTAATCCTAAATTTTATTATGGTCTTTTTTATGTGATAAACATATGTGATAAGTAGAAGAATACAATGGACTGATTTCAAGACATGCCTTGTCTTGAGAGGGCTACCTCTTCACAAATCATCAGAAAACAATTTCCCTCCAACCAAGATTCCATTCCCATATACAAAAAAACACTAAGCAGCAATGCTTTCTTCACTGGTTTACATTTATACCACTCTCCATCAACTCTCTCTAATTTCAGTATGTCTGTGATAGTTTAAGAACAGTCAACATTTACCCACCTCTCTTTTGTTTTATGATTTAAGATAAGGAAGACATAAATAATCTGCCGGAAATAGCAGGGAACCGGGGGTCAAATGAGATGGAGGAACTGAGTGAAATCCAGGTTAGCCGGGAAGTGGTGTTAGGTAAATTGAATGGATTAAAGGCCGATAATTCCCCAGGGCCAGATAGGCTGCATCCCAGAGTACTCAAGGAAGTAGCCACCGAAATAGTGGATGCATTAGTGATAATTTTTCAAAACTGTTTAGATTCTGGAGTAGTTCCTGAGGATTGGAGGGTAGCTAATGTAACCCCACTTTTTAAAAAGGGAGGGAGAGAGAAAACAGGGAATTACAGACCAGTTAGTCTAACATCGGTAGTGGGGAAACTGCTAGAGTCAGTTATTAAAGATGGGATAGCAGCACATTTGGAAAGTGGTGAAATCATTGGACCAAGTCAGCATGGATTTATGAGAGGTAAATAATGTCTGACGAATCTTATAAAATTTTTCGAGGATGTAACTAGTAGAGTGGATAAGGGAGAACCTGTGGATGTGTTATATCTGGACTTTCAGAGGGCTTTCAACAAAGTCCCACATAAGAGATTAGCATACAAACTTAAAGCACACGATATTGGGGGTTCAGTATTGATGTGGATAGAGAACTGGCTGGCAGACAGGAAGCAAAGAGTAGGAGTAAACGGGTCATTTTCAGAATGGCAGGCAGTGACTAGTGGGGTACTGCAAGGCTCAGTGCTGGGACCACAGCTATTTACAATATATATTAATGATCTGGATGAGGGAATTGAATGCAACATCTCCAAGTTTGCGGATGACACGATGCTGGGGGGCAGCATTAGCTGTGAGGAGGATGCCAGGAGGCTGCAAGGTGACTTGGATAGGTTGGGTGAGTGGGCAAATGCATGGCAGATGCAGTATAATGTGGATAAATGTGAGGTTATCCACTTTGCTGGCAAAAACAGGAAAGTAGACTATTATCTGAATGGTGGCCGATTAGGAAAAGGGGAGATGCAACGAGACCTGGGTGTCATGGTACACCAGTCATTGAAAGTAGGCATGCAGGTGCAGCAGGCAGTGAAGAAAGCAAATGGTATGTTGGCATTTATAGCAAAAGGATTTGAGTACAAGAGCAGGGAGGTTCTACTGCAGTTGTACAGGGTCTTGGTGAGGCCACACCTGGAGTATTGCGTACAGTTTTGGTCTCCTAATCTGAGGAAATACATTCTTGCCATAGAGGGAGTACAGAGAAGGTCCACCAGACTGATTCCTGGGATGGCAGGACTTCCATATGAAGAAAGACTGGATAGACTCAGCTTGTACTCGCTGCAATTTAGGAAATTGAGGGGGGATCTTGTAGAGACTTACAAAATTCTTAAGGGGTTAGACAGGCTAGATGCAGGAAGATTGTTCCCAATGTTGGGGAACTCCAGAACAAGGGGTCACAGTTTATGGATAAGGGGGAAGTCTTTTAGGACCGAGATGAGAAGATCTTTTTTCACACAGAGTGGTGAGTCTGTGGAATTCACTGCCACAGAAGGTAGTTGAGGCCAGTTAATTGGCTATATTTAAGAGGGAGTTAGATGTGGCCCTTGTGGCTAAATGGATCAGGGGGTATGGAGAGAAGGCAGGCACAGGATACCGAGTTGGATGATCAGCCATGATCATATTGAATGGCGGTGCAGGGCCGAATGGCCTAGTCCTGCACCTATTTTCTATGATTCTATAATATAAATACCTTCCGGTGTTCGGCAGAACTTTCAATTTGCTTCAATTACTTAATTTAGCTGTTGGATTGTTTATGTTTTGTCTCAGCTGGCACCATAGACAAGATTGTTATTTTACTACAGACTAGTTCCACAGAATAACACAGATAATTCAGGAATAACTTTCAGAAAAAATGACAATAAGTAATGTAGTGTTATGTTACCCAAGCAACACCTTTCTATGATAGCCTTCATGGTGACGGACAATGAACTGGAAATTATTTTAAACCGAAAATTAATAAAACAATGAAAGCAGGCTTACAAATGTTTGGTTATCAGTCTATTAGTGTGCCTAGCAGCCTACTAATGTGCCTATTAGTGTGCCTAGCACAAGATTTCAAAACTGTATCCAGCAAAAGTACTTTTTATTGTGCATTATTTTTACGTCTGACTGTAATCCACTTAACACCATTGCAATAAATGTAAATTTGAGTTCAATTAACCTGAATAAATAAACATGGGATAGAATTTCAGGACACATAAGGGGTCAAGTCAAGAGATATGAAAAGATTGCAAACTTAGCGTACGATCAGGAAGTTGCACTTCTCTATATCGGGTAAGTTGACTGGGAAGAAGAGGCTTAGTATGAGCATGTTCGATCAGGATGTCTTCAACCATTTTTATCATACCCAACGAGGTCTGGAACGAGGAAGACATTAAATGTTAAAATATGAAAATTATGAGTAAATAAATTTATTTTAAATTGTACACAACGTATTGAAGTTAATGGGACACAAGAGACTGCAGTTGCAGGAATCTGGAGTTAAAAATAATCTCTGGTTGCAACTCAGTGAATCAGGCAGCATCTGTGGAGGGAAATGGACAGGTGACATTTTGGGTTGAAACCCTTCTTCAGAAAAAGGGTTCCATCCCAAAACAACGCCTGTCCATCTCCCAACCCCTATAGATGCTACCCAACCCAACGATTCTCCAGCAGGTTTTTTTATTGAAGTAAATGTTAATTCGGAACCGTTTCAAGCAAGACTACTGTTCCATCTAGAGATACCACAGCAGGTGAGTTGGTAATTTGGCTCAGCCACATTTATTAAGACACATAAATAGTTAATTAGAAAGTATAGATTGTTTAATGCACAGCAAATGTATCAAGATTGAAACTATTAACTTCCTTCAATTTGAAGTGGATTCAAATGAAACTAGTTAGAGTAGGGATTTGTTTATTGCATTGCAGATTGAATGAGAAAGAAAGTAGTTAACAAAAATCTCCATAGTTGGCTTGTGTTATTTACTGCTCCTTCGACTGTACTCTATATCTTTACACTGTGGCGATTTGATGTTCTTCATGTAGTCTTTTCTGTGACGGGATAGCACGCAAACAAAAGGTGTTTCTTGTACCTTAGTACACATGACAATAAAAAGAAACTAAACAAAATATTGTTTGTAAAACATAAGGACAAGGGCAATTAGTGGAGATATTCATATTAGTGAAATTAGACGAAAAATAATAAGTAATGCCAAATTTAAATAAAAATCTTACTTTTGAACTATTTCCACAACAAAATATTCCTTTATTGGAACGCTGCTCTTAATTGCAGAATTATGACGACAAATGTTCAATGAATGTAAAGAAACCCTTTCATGCTGCTTCTCTTTCATTAAAATGAAAATTAACCTGCATAATGTGTTCTTCCCACAATAAAAAAGTGACCGCAGAATAACTCAGGGGAGTAAAGAAATAACTTATAAGGCATGTAAACTACTTTTAGTGCATAGTTGATTCCCTGCGGCCTTGCACGCAATAATTCAAAGAACTGCAATCCTGAGAAAAGGCACGATCTTTAAGCAAACAGCAGGACAGCAAACAGGTTCAGCTACATTGAAAATCCATAAAACATTTAAGTATGTTTATAGTTTTTTTTAGAAACTCAATGATCGAGTTTGCATAAGTTTTATTTTGAGGTTTTAGTATAAAGTTTATATGGAAAAATTAGATTCTTGTAAATGAATAAGAACAAAGAAAATTGCAATATTACAAACTTAACTTTTCTCTAGATATTAAGCAAACTTGGCATTCAGTATGAAATTATAAATTTTCAAAATTACTAAAGGACACAAAGATATTGCCAGGACTTGAGGGCCTGTGCTATAGGAAGAGGTTGGACAGGCTAGGACTTTATTCCTTGGAGTGCAGGAGAATCAGAGGTGATGTTAGAGGTATTTAAGATCACAAGGGGAATAGATAGGGTAAATGCACAGAGCCTTTCACCCAGTGTAGGGGAATCATGAAGCAGGGAACATAGATTTAAGGTGATGGGATTTTTTCGACACAGAGGGTGGCAGGTAAATGGAACAAGCTGCTAGAGGAGGTAGTTGAGGCACGTACTATAACAACATTTAAAAGGCATTTGGACAGGTACATGGATAGGAAAGGTGCAGAGGGATAGAGGCCAAATACGGCAGGTTGGACTAATGTAGATGGGGCATCTTGGTCGGCATGGGAAAGTTGGGCCGAAGGGCCTGTTTCCATGCTGTATGACTCTCTGACGGTAGGTTTTAGTAACACTTTCTTTTTCACAGGACTCAAGTACTTTAGTACTTCGGCAACAACCGGCTACATATTTTAGTACAGTTGACAAAGTGACCAACTAACCTGTTTTGTTATATTCCCATGGAGAAGAGCTTCAATGTGCAACCTTGATAATAGTTGAGGTATAAATGCTTTGAGACGAACGAGAGTGACATCTAGAACATGTTGGTAGATAGATGAATCAATAAAATTTCTAAAAATATATACACATTAATATACACATAAGGCTTTCCATTCTAGGACATTTGAGATGTCCTCTTTCTTTAGTAAACGTGCTACTCCCCCCCCCCCCCCGCTATAGATGGATCCCTCACCCACATCTCCTCTGTGTCCGTAGTTCTGCTCTTGCTCCTCCTTCCCCCGAACAATACAAGGGTACGTTTCCCTGGTCCTCCCCTTTCACCTCATCAGCCTCCTCATTCAACACATCATTCTCCAACATGTCTGTCACCTCCAACATGATCCCACCACCAATCACTTCTTCCCATCCACATCTCCTTCCAACTTGTTTAAAGACCACACCCTCTGCAACTTCTTGGTTCACTCACCCCATTCCCCCAAACCACCTCCTCCCTAGGTACATTTCCCTGCAAACCCAGGAGATGAAGCACCTGCCCCTATTACCTCCTCCCTCTCCTCCATCCAGAGACCCCAGCAGTCCTTCCAGGTGAGACAGAGGCTCACGTGCACCTCCCCTAACTTCAACATGCACCAATGGCTCCAGTCCATCAGCCCAGACCAAGCGTACACTCGTCAATGACTTTGCTGAATACTTTGCTCAGTCCGCCAAAGTATGCTAAAACTCACAGCTGCTAACCCTTTCCCATACTGACCTTTCTGTGCTGGACCTCCCCCATTGCAGAGTGAGGCAACTGGAAAACTGTAGGAATAACAACTCATAATCTGCTTGGGTAGCTCACAACCGAACGGTATGAACATTGAATTATCCAATTTTAGGTAACTACCAACCTCCCTTACCCTTTACCCCCCTGCCCCATTTCTCCTCTCACCTAAAATCCTTCCTCTCGCTTCACAATCTCAACTTTTCAATCCTTATGTCTCACACCTTCTGCCTTTTCATCTCTGCTCTTTGTCCAATAATTTCACAATCAAAATCCCAATCGTCTGTATCAACCCTGTTACTTGCCAAGCTTTGTCCTGCCCCTCCTCTCTTCCAGCTTTCCTTTTCCCTCCCCACCGCAATCAGTCTGAAGATGGGACCCGACCCGAAACGTCCCAATTCATGTTCTCCAGAGATGCCTCCTGACCCACTGACTTATTCCAGCACCGAGTCTTTTTTTTTTGCTCACCAGCATCTGCAGTTCCTCGTTTCTACATATACACATAATTGCTGCAGATGAATAACCTAGCACACCAGAACGCCTTAAGTACACTCCAAAGAAGAAAATATATTGAGCATAAATGAATTTTTCACTGCATTTATGCTTTTTGTCTTTCATTCGCATGGTTTTGGATTCACATAACATTTCATCCAATTTCAAGAGAGGCTGCTCTGAACTTCAAGCCCAACTCGAGTCAATAAGCATTTTGTGGATTTTCAAAAAAATAACAACATTATAACAAAATAATGCTGCAAAATGCATGGAATTCATTACTAAACCATCGTAAAAAAAATTAAGACATTTTCCCCATGCAGGCAGTGAACTTATAACTATACTTAATCATTGTCAATTGTTTTATTAACACAAGATCAGGATACTTGCTGCAGTCAGAGTACAATTTCCTAATGTATACTTCACTTAAAGAGAATACTAAAATACTGCTCAGTGCTGGAATACTGCTCAGGCACTTACTTTGAGATAAGTGTATAATTTAAATGCAAACTATGGGGAGTTTTTAAATTGTAGTAAACTCCAGAGTTCCTTTGAGCTCAATGCCTGCATGGGCAATCGTCTTCAATGTCTAGCCATTGTATAGTACTTCATTAATGTCACTTTTTCAAAGAGTTACCTGTCCAATAAACAATAGAGGAACAGACTGATATTTCACCTTTTTCTCTCATGATCAAATACCTCCAGGTTGCTTGAAAAATGACAGCCAGAGTAGCTGGTAGGAACCTGTATCAGATTTGCCCATCTTATTAATACTCCTTAATGGAAGAGTACAATAATAGTTGCGGAGGGAGAGGAGAGGAATTTTTACCAGTCTAACAACGAGTGCTCTTCTGAGAATGTGGTTAAGGTAAATTAGCGGGGGGGGGGGGGGGGGGGGGGGGGGGGAAAGAACAGTTTTACTCTGTGTCTGGTCTGATACATTTAAAACCAGAGTACCTACATGTAGATATCGGTTACCTGCAATGGATGCTATGATCATCCATGCTTAATTAAATAGCTGCCCATTAACCATTGAAACATAAGAGACCGCAGATGCTAGAATCTCGACCAAAAACACAAAACTGCTGGAGCTAACTAAACGGCTCATCTGCGGGTGGGGAGAGGAAATTTGACTTTTTGGGTCAAGTTCCTGCATTACAATGGAGAGTGAAGAGGAAAGATTGCCAGTATAAAGGGGATAGGGGTAAAACAGGGGCAAGTAGGTGATTATTAGAACAAGGAGGGGTGAACGATGACTGGGCAGATGATCCCATGGGGGAGTAGTGGAGTCGGGAGATAAAGATAAGTGGTTGATAGGCTTATTTTTTTCATCCATTAATTATTTTGCAAAATAGATTCTGAATTGGAAACATTCAAATCTCTTGTAATAATCTTTAGTTTACAGGCAATTTACACACAATATTCAACTAATCACCAACCTTCCAAAGCCTCCTTCAGCTCCTCTTTTGTCCATGCCACCTCAGTCATAAGAAGTCTGAGATAATACATGGCATGTTGGTGAGGCTGTTCTGCTCTAAAATTATTCAGAGACCGCATATACTAAAATAAAAAAACAAAATAAATAAAGAACAGTTACTGATCCCCAAACAACCCAATAATGCCAACTAGATTCAAGCTTTAACCTGGTCTATTTTTGAGCAAATGGCCCAACTTGGAAGTGCAATACTGTTATTAAAATCAATCAAGAAGCTACGTTTCAAACAGTACAATGTACATAGAGGCTGCAGCATAATGTCAGATGCTACACGTACTACCTTCATTGCAACATTATTTTTTTAACATTATTACCTAGGTGGCTAGTCTAAAAGTGACACAATTATTCAAGGAAGTTGCAATATTAACCCACACTGGGTTGGTGATTCAACATTACTCCATTTAACCAGAGCACAGATAAAATCAAATTGTCGAATCTGGAAGTCAGTCACAGAATAAGAGGTGTAGGAAATAACTGCAGATGCTGGTTTTAATCAAAGGTAGACATAAAATGCTGGAGTAACTCAGCGGGACAGGCAGCATCTCTGGAGAGAAGGAATGGGTGACGTTTCGGGTCGAGACCCTTCTTCAGAATACGAGGTGGCGAGTCAAAATCAAATGATCTTTTCCTATTTTAAGGAACCAGAGGTTGTAGATGTGAGATTGAAATTTACAGTTAATGTAGAACTGAAAGATAATAGCGCATGTTCACTTTGGGAAATTTGCATTGCTCAATATCCAAAGCTAACATAAGATGGTGTGCTCAAAACCTTACATAACAGAAAGATGACAAGGTCTACATTCTTTCACTCTCCTTATGATAAAGATCAACAATCTCTTTAACATTTACTTTTTTTTGGGGTAAATGTTTATCAGCTTTTAATGATTTATGTTTTTGGACTACAGAATGTCTCTATTCCACAGCTGTTCTCAATTATTCATAAATTCGGTTCTTCTTTGTGGTCAACGTATACGACCCCAAATTTTCTCTACTCATTCAATCAACTCTTTATACTCCTACTTCCTCCTACTTGTGGTTTCTCTTTGTGTTTGGACAAGGATAGATATGTATTTCTGTTCCTTGAAACCTGTCAATATTTCCAACCCAATCACAAGGCTGTCTCCAATATCATGCATTAAATGTTGCCAATAATCTGTGCAAAATCTTGTTATCTTACTCGATAATCATGTAGAAAGGTATTTTGTAGGAGTTATTTTACCTACCTTTTAATAAGTTTCTAAACACTTCAATTAATCAGGTATTACTTTTTTCAAACAATATTACACTGACTCTCTCTTAGAATGCTTAAACACTATCCCAAGTGACAGGTTCCAGCAGCAACTTAGGCAAATGTCATGCTACATTGACAGGCCTGATCTTGCCTTGTTTTTCTCTCCCGTTAGTCTTAAATAATGGATGTGCACAACCACACTTCCACTCTAAATGCTACAATTCATTAATCTGGAGGCCATTAAAAGGTTATGATTAATGCACCTGTAACTTATTTGTCTCCAAATTTTAATATGGGTGAGAACGATTGAATCTTGAACATGTCTGCTCTTGTTATATTTTCCTCATTATTCCTTTTTAAAAAAAAATCACGATGAAAAGCATAGATACAAAACACATCTGCATGTATCACAGCTTCAAAGCTCACACTCAAAATTTATAATTAGCTTTTAAATTAATTGCAAATGAAACCAAAATATAACTACAAATAAATAACTTAATATTTTGAAAATAGATGTGCAATTTATCAAAATGTTTAAACATTGACAATGACCAGATACCTTTTCTTTTTAAAAAGTATGCTGTGCAGTTTTCACCTTTAATTAGATAAAATACAAACTTTGGTTAGCCTCTTAAGGCCCTGGTAATATCGAGTCACTTTCGTATACAAAATTGCATTACATGATGCAACAAAAAACCTTGCAAGAAACAAAAAATGTGAATTCTGGGAACCAGAAATAAAAAGGAAAATGCTGAAAATATTCAACAATTATGGATAGAGAAACAAAGTGAACATTATTTATTTAATATTGACAACTTGATGTGAAAGACGATGGACCTAAAATAATGACATGTTTTCTCTCCATAAATATCACCTAATTGTCAAGTATTTCTCATCTTTTCCACTTTAATTGCAGTGTTGTCCGCAGCACAGACTAATCTGACCCAGAAGGCAGCCAGATGGAACCAAGGCAGAAACTATGGTTAATTCTAAAAGGAGAATTCTCACAATCTACAACTACTGCCTCGTTCAGCGATCATAGAAAAGCAAGAGATATTCAACTCTCATGGAATCATGTCAGAAAAACATAAGCATGGCAACAGGCCCTTCTGCCCAAGTCCAAGTTGAACATCAACCATCCTTCTATACCAATCCCACATCAATCCCATTTAAATTTTATTTAAAAAATATTTGCAAGAATTATAGCCCACATTTTAATAAAATAACACCAGCTGATTATGTTAGATTTGTTCACAATAATTGACAATATATTTGATAAATGCCAACTTACGGCTTCCTTGATTATTTCAAATCGCTTGTCATCAATTTCAAAGGTGACCATCTTCTCCATTATCTTCTTAAGAATTATATGCTGCTTGTCATTATAACCTTTCACAGACAGCTGTTGGCAAGTACAATAAAGATGTTTCATGCAAGAAACAACAAAACTAAAATTAAAAATGTTCCAAAAATTTGACATTCAATTTAGTGTATACCCAGCAGATTTTCCAGTTACATGCATATGTTTAAATAATTTCCATTTACATAACAGGAAATATTGAATAAACTAATTATGACTTGAAGTGCATTTGTAATCAATTTAGATTTCAAATATTTTTTTATATAGAAAATTTCTTCACGTGGCCAAACTAAATAGAGCAAAAGCTAGTTTTCTCACAGTAGCACAGTACAGAAGCAGGCCCTTCAGCCCACCAAGTCTGTGCCAACCATTTACACTAATCCTATTTAATATCCTCCTCACCGTAATCAAATATCTCTAGATTCTTTCACTCTATTGCAAACTAGGGGTAATAAGCGGGTTTGGTATTCCGACTACGCATGCCCAGGTCATAGGTCATTCAAGAAAACCATTCTTGGCAGCTCAGCTGCTGCGTGTATACAGACCTGCGTTTCATCTCTAGTCAGGATCGAACCGGGTCTCCGGCATTGCAAGCGCTGTTGAATTGCTACGGGAGTTAGCAACACTAGTTCTCCCTTCTCCACTGGTCCATGCAGAAATCTCAGCAGTGACAATCTAATGAATCACGGTCCGGTCCCCCTCAGCCTGGGTGTATGGGTTCCATTCTCACTCGGGCTGCCCTCCCGGGTTATGCAGGGTTATTATACAGGGGCGAACCACACACCCCTCTTCTGCATAATCCCAGGAGGCAGATTTGTGAACGGAATCTCACTACAATCTCCGTCCCCTCCTGAGTGTCCCATTCCTGTCCGGGGGCGGCCGGTGATGCCCGGGGTGTCCCTGGACTGACGGGACACCGGCCCGGAGCAGTGCCGGCCTCAGGCTTACAGCCAGCGCAGAGAAGAAGCGCTAACTCCAGCTCAACTTGGAGCTGACCTCCTTTCTTATCCAGTGGCTGACGGTTAACCCCCTTGGTGCCAGCGAAAGCCGAGCACCAGTCATCAATGGGGATACACACAAAATGCTGCAGTATCTCAGCGGGCCAGGCAACATCTCTGGAGATGGGTCTTGACCCGAAACATCACCTATTCCTTTTCTCCAAATATGCTGCCTGTCCCGCTGAGTTACTCCAGCATTTTGTGGGTAACCCCGTTGATGACTGCTTTCGCCTGTACCGAGGCGGTTAACTGGATAAGGTGAGAGGTGCAGTTGACGGTCCCTGGGAGCTGGAGCAGAGTTGAGCTGGAGTTAGCTCTTCTTCTTGTATGCCAGGGCCGCCGCTGCTCCACGCCAGTATTGTGTCAGTCCAGGGTCATGGCAGACATCCCCGGCCAACCCCAGACAGGGATGGGACACTCCGGAGGAGACAGGGACGGTCCAGTAGCAATTCAACAGCACTTACAGCACCGGAGACCCGGGTTCGATCCTGACTGCGGATGAAACGTAGGTCTGTGCACACGCAGCAGCTCAGCTGCTGAGACTGTCTCTCCGCCGGTCCAGTCTCTCCCTGTCTCCCACTCGCAACTGCCCCCTCTCTCTCTCGCTGTTAAACACCACTCTGGCACGCTCCTCAGATTAAATATATTTTTACAAATAAATTATGAATAAAGATAAGAAAATGTTTCAAACACAAGTAATATTTTCTTATTCCGGTAGCAAACACATTAAGGATTAAATGAAAATAATAAATGCTTTAACTTTTTGAATATCTCATAATTGCACTAACTGAACTAGAACTGGGACTGTGTAAGTAGTGTGTGAACAGCAGAACAAGACAGGAAGCTATTGAGTTGACAGAATTCTAGATTAATTCATTGGTAAACTAGTTAATAATTTATACACAGTTTACACAGCCAGCGGTTCGTTCGCTTTTTCTTTATCACAAATGACCTTTGACAAATCCCATGATTCCTTGCGTTTTTCGGAATACCGAACTCACTTATTTACAGAGGCCCACTGATCGACCAATCAACACATCTTTGAGATGTGAAGGAAACTGGAGCACCTGGAAGAAACTCATGCAGTCACACACAGAACATGCAAATTCCAGAGATGTCAGAGCCCAGAACTGCACCCAGATATCTGGAGCTGCTATTCGGTTGCACAACTCATCTCAAAAACTAAAGAAGGTAATTTGCAACTAAGTATATTAAACTTTGCCAATTTTAATTACCCCAATCCCATTAATAACAAATTCTCTGGTAGATTCCTCAGAGGATTTTCTGTGTTATAAAAGCCAACTGAAGATACAAAGGATACAAAGGACATTTATTATCACATACAGCAATTGGTGTAGTGAAATTTGACTTGTCATTGCAGCACACAAATAATGATAAGACACAACACTAAAGAATTTAACAATAAACATAAAAACATCCCCCACAATGGTTCCCACTGTGGGGGAAGGCATCAAAAGTCCAGTCCCGTCCCCTGTTCACCCATAGTCAGGCCTATTGAGGCCCTGCAGTCGCCTCTATGGCAGCCCGATGCTTCAGGCCCTGTCGTCGGATGATGAAGCTCTGGCGTTTTGTGAACACTCTCAGCGGCTCGGAGTGTCTGGTGCGGACGCTTCCTCCCCGGAGACCGCGGCTCCCGAAGTCCACGGGCTGCGCTGGTCGGAGCTCCGACACTGGCGACCTCAGCATGAGATCCCAGGCTCCACGGTGTTTAAAGCTCAGTGCCGTCCGCGGCTGGAAGCTCCACAGACCGCAGCTCCACGATGTTGGAGTCGGCGATCACAGCACTCCTAAGCCTACCGCACGGCGACCCGGGCAAGGCATCGCCCGCTCCACGATGGTGCCTCAGCGCTGCCCCACCGCCGAAACTGAAGTCCTGGCCGGTCCCAGCAGGAAACGCCGCTCCAGAGTGTTGGTAGGCCGCAAGGAAGGGGCGAAAACACGGCTTGGAGAAAAGTCGCATCTCCGACCAGGTAGGGACTGAGAAAAATAGTTTCCCCTTTCCCCCCCCCCACATAAAAAGACTAGAAGACTTCCAAAACAAACACTTTTAACTCACTAAAAGTAAAAAAAAGTGTGGAAGGACTAACAGCTGCTGGCAGGGCAGCCATACTCGACAGCGCCCCCAGATACCAGATTCCAGGCCCGAAGATACTCTAGTCTAACCTATTTTCATCAACCCCTACACGCTACCACAAGAGATGATTTCCATGCAATATTTTGCTTTTTTCTTTAAATTTACCTGCTCTAAAATGAATCTCTAGATAAAAGCAGAATTCCATCAGGAATGTTTCTTTAGGAAACTGATAGCATCACAAAATCAAATAGGATTACTGTGCCTATGGTATACAAAATTGCAGAAAATATCAAAGGGAGTTAGCTCAAAGGTGAGGGAAAAAAACATTGGTAACTCTAAACTACATAGTATACATAAAAATCAGAAACTTTGTTTTGAAACCACCTCAAGACAAAAAGACAGCATTAAAACTATAAATTATACAGCGTTAGCCAAAGACACTTTCAGAAAGGGCCTTTTGGAAATCATCACATTGAGCAATGGGTGCTTGCGTAGGTGTAGTCGCCCTGGCTGGGAGACTTGTCAAATCTGGTACCACCTTTCTCAGGACTATTCACCCCTGCTTGATACTACACTCCAGGCAACATTGACAAGCCGGTTAAAGCAGTAGCCAATTGGTCTCAAACCCTCAGTGAGACAGGAACTGTTCACCCCAACGTGCAAAGACTGTTCCAGTGCATTGGGTGGAGGAGCAGGAAAGCCGTCCAGCAGTACAATGTGGAGTACACAGTGTATGTCTGAAGATTGAGAAAGACCTGGCCATCCACTGCAGTCAAAGAAGTTACTAGTTGTCATCGTGCCACTGGCTCTACAGTTGAGAGGCTGGGGTTGAGCCAGTGCGTCAACTTCCACACTTTTGAACTCTTTTCATTCCGCTATCCTGAGCCCTGTGGTGATGGGGAAAGGGGGCAGTGACAGGGAGAGAGTTGTAGCTCTGAACCTGCATGTAAGTCTCCAGATTAGTGGTTGTCCTTCTTTTAATCGAGGACAGCAAGAGGTTTAGCAGCATTCCAGGCATTGAAACAGTCATTTTTAGGGATAGCTTTGCTCACCCCAGTAAAGGAAGGGACTAGCAAAGGTGTTGTAATCATTGGATAGATGACGTTTTGGGTTGGGACCCTTCTTCTGACATTCTCTCTACTGCAATCAAGTCTGAATGGTTCTGACACGAAATGTCACCTATCCAGTTTTTCCGGAGACATTGCTGAGTTACTTCAGCATTTTGTGTCTATCTTTGGTATAAACCAGCATCTGCAGTTCCTTTTTATTACATGTCCTAATCATTGGCTGCCTTAATATAAACTAAGCCCAGCAGCCCATTGCTGGCAGTTAACTATTTTCAGCAGTTGGTACATAGATAGAGGGAATACAATGAGGCCCAGGAGATCAGCCGCCTTGCCCACGGAACCAGCGCACTGCAGGATTGCCATTGCTGCTCACAGCGATATGCCATTTGCTGAAAAAACATCAAGCAGCAAATCTTTGGGAGGCCTCACCTTTTCCTGGAAGGGCAAACATGGAAATAAAGGCAGGATATTTGAAGTTGGAGTCACATCCATACCTTGCCCCTCCTCCAGCTTCTCGATCTCCTCAACAAACTCCTCATGATGATACTGACCTCGATCTCTCCATTGCCAGAGTAAGGCAACACGCAAACTGATGGAACAGCACCCCATCGTCTGCATGGGTAGCTTTACCACAATGGTATGAACATGCAAAATTTCCAATTTTAGGTAACTAACCTACCCCCACCTCCAGTGGCGGACTGGGTCTAAAAATATTGGTTGCCAGGAGACAATGGGGGCCCACTTCATCAGGGGCCCACTTGATGTAGGGGGCCCACTTCATCAGGGGCCCACTTGCCATCCAGCAAGCTGACACCCTGCCCAGTCCGCCACTGCCCACCTCCCTTCCCCAACCCACTCCCCACTCTCTTCCCAATATTCCTTCCTCCGGCTTCACATTTCGTGCCTTTTCTGACCCATCTCACACATTTTATCATTTTATCTCTGGCCTTTGTCCAACAATCTGTCAATCAAAACCCCCCACACCTGTATCCACCTATCATTTGCCAGACTTTATCCTTCCCCTATCACACTTAGGCTTCGACCCAAAATGGCTACCGTCCAGTCCACAGGAACTGATCCAGAATCGAGAGAACATTGGTGAATGATCACCAATGCTTCCACAATTTCTAGGGCCACCTCCTTGAGTACTCTGGGATGCAGACCATCAGGGCCTGGGGATTTATCTGCCTTCAGTCCCAACAGTTTACCTAACACCATTTCCTGACTAATGTAGATTCCCTTCAGTTCCTCCCTTCCACTAGATCTTTGGTCCCCTAGTATTTCTGGGAGATTGGTTGTGTCTTCACTAAGGAAGACACAAACAAAGTACTTGTTTAACTGCCATTTCTTTGTTTCCCAATATAAATTCACCTATCTCTGATAGTTAGGGACCTACAATTGTCTTCACTAATCTTGTCTTTTTTACATATCTAAAGAAGCTTTTAGTCTCAGTTTTTATATTCTTTATTTCATGCTCTTTTTCCCGCCCTTAATTAACCCCTTTGTCCTCCTCTGTTGAGTTCTAAATTTCCCCAGACCTCCGGTTTGTCGCTTCCTCTGGCCAATTTATATGCCTTTTCCTTGGATTTGTTTCTATTTTTTTTCCATAGTATCCCAGTATACTTGTCTCAGTACTCTCAACTGACAGCACTAAACGTGTAGAAACTTCATTTCTAGATAAGAATTTGAATGTTGAGATTCTTCATGTCTTCATAGTAGGAAATAACACAAGACTGTTCAAATTAAATAAAGCTGAATGAGTAGTGTAATAAATACCTACTTCAGCAAACATGCACTTATGCCGTTATGTGTAATTAGACATATCCCTTTGTAACTAAACAGGACAATGGTGGACATATTTTTTTCAAAAGGATGTCCCTCAGGTGGTTAGAAACCATACTCAATCTGGAGAGCTGAAGCTGACCTCTTTAGCCCTTGAAATCACAATTTGCTGACCTGTTGAAAACTAATGGCGGCTTAGAATAAAAGCAGCCAACAATGAACGTGATCACATCAAGTTTGTAAAATGGTTTCTATTACATGCATGTTTCTCAGTCATTTAATGCACTACTGTAGGTACAAGCAGAAAATCTAATACTGTTGTTCAATGCATTAATCAATAATAATCAATGCAAATTAAGTAAAAATAAACAGTAATGTCAAAATTCGCCAAGGTTATAACCTTACATGCAAAGACTGCAGAATTAATAAAGCACAATATTTGTGGCATGAATTACACTAATGAATTCCACCTTCAACAGATGCTGGATATTTGTGGATCCACCGCAAATCCAACTTTCATGCATAGTAATTCAGTTTAAACATGCAATTAAAACTCACGCAAAACCTGCAAGCAGCTTGATTAATCTCAAGCAGGAACCCTTCCTGCTCTACTTACAAGAATTGAGTTCATTGCTGGAACTAGCGTATATACCATGCCTGTCAGGCGTGCTGCATATGTATACTCTTTTAAATCATCCCTCAACAACCTGATATAGAGATATGTCAGGTTGCAATGAAGAGGGTTGGCATAAATGTAGGGACTAACGAGAAGAAAACAAAAAGATAAATGTGACAATACTCTCCCTGTTAGTAGGCTGATATTTCATAATGACATTCAACAGGTCAACCAAAATGAATGAAGAGTATGTATATGCAGCCCCATGGCTAAACAGTGTTCTACTTGATGGAAGCGTAATTATCAATAGAGGGATTTTACGTTTGCAGTGAGCTAACAAAAAGTGAACAGAAAAGTAAAAATGTAAACATGATGTTTCCCTGAATTTGGGTACTTACATACATTCCATAGATTGTATTTTGTAGATCATAGTTCAAGCCAGCAAGCTCTGCTGCATATGCATACTCATTGAGGGAATCTTTCAGCAATTCAAGATATAAATAGGCCATATTACAATGTAATGGATCCACATAAGCAAATGGGCTGTAAAAGAATGTGCCAAACATTAAAATCTGTTTCTTAACTAGTGCAAATAACGTCAAAATTTACTTTCATCTGAAAACAGAGCTACGTTATTGAGTGAAGAACTGATTCCCTGCCAAATAGCTAAATCTTCATAAAAGTATTATACAACACTTTAACTGCATTACAAATAAATTATATGGAAATAGTTTCAATTCATGAATTCTTCCAATTTGCTACATACAAGATCGGATCGGAATAACAAAACAACTCTCCAATGACATTCTAATTTTCATTATTTAAATATTCTTTAAATTGTAACATTTCACTACGTAATGAATTTAAAGGACATAATTGGTTTATGAAAAATGCTGAGAAAATTAAGAGGATCAGTGACAATACACTTCATTAAACAATCGCTTCACAGCTTTAAAGTGTTGTTTGATTTCTGTACATCTTCACAGAAACTTTACAATTGATTTGCTGGGAATGGTTGGATGTGGTTGACATGCTTATCTTTTCACACTCTCCCTCTCTGGTCAGTCATAAACATCAATTTTATGTACATGAGCTGAAGAATCACCAAGTTCGACAGCCAACAGAGGGCAGGTTTAATTGTTTTAGAATCCATGTCATCAACTAAATGTGTCCTAAGAACACAGTTCAATGAATCAAGCAGGTTGGCACAAATAAACAGGATGTGTGCACAGTAAGGTGGCTCAGCTGACAGCTGGTAAGTAAACAAAATGATACTCCTACGTGACATGCATAATTCAACTCATTGTCTTCTTTTACATTTCCATGTATACAGTGGATCCATGATGCAATAACTGATAATGTACTTCAAACAAAATCAATATGTCTCTGCCAAATGTAACCAATCATTTAAGATCATGTTGAAAGAATGCCTGCCTTTTATACGGAAGAAAATGTAGAATTGCGCAAGCCGTTCCAACGCAATATTGCACCACTTACTCATAGGCCCCAACTGCGCCGGCGCAGCTCATTTCACTTCATCCCCCAGCACTCCCTCCTCCATTTCACCCTCCCTCTTCAATCCCCAGAGAGGGATGGGAAGGGGGGCAGAGAGGGAGGGGGGGGTGGGAGGGGAAGAGAGGGGGGGGGGGCAGAGCGCAAGAAGGGGGGGGCAGAGTGCAAGAGGGGCAGCGCGGGGGGGAGGGGAACAGAGCTGGGGGGAGGGGGGCAGAGGGGGGGTAGAGCGGGGGCGAGGGGGGGTAGAGCGGGGGGAGAGAGGGTAGAGTGGGGGGGAGAGAGGGTAGAGTGGGGGGGGAGAGAGGGTAGAGTGGGGGGGGAGAGAGGGTAGAGTGGGGGGGGAGAGAGGGTAGAGTGGGGGGGGAGAGAGGGTAGAGTGGGGGGGAGAGAGGGTAGAGTGGGGGGGAGAGAGGGTAGAGTGGGGGGGAGAGAAGGTAGAGTGGGGGGGAGAGAGGGTAGAGTGGGGGGAGAGAGGGTAGAGTGGGGGGGAGAGAGGGTAGTGGGGGGGAGAGAGGGTAGAGTGGGGGGGAGAGAGGGTAGAGTGGGGGGGAGAGAGGGTAGAGTGGGGGGGAGAGAGGGTAGAGTGGGGGGGAGAGAGGGTAGAGTGGGGGGGAGAGAGGGTAGAGTGGGGGGGAGAGAGGGTAGAGTGGGGGGGAGAGAGGGTAGAGTGGGGGGGAGAGAGGGTAGAGTGGGGGGGAGAGAGGGTAGAGTGGGGGGGAGAGAGGGTAGAGTGGGGGGGAGAGAGGGTAGAGTGGGGGGGAGAGAGGGTAGAGTGGGGGGGAGAGAGGGTAGAGTGGGGGGGAGAGAGGGTAGAGTGGGGGGGAGAGAGGGTAGAGTGGGGGGGAGAGAGGGTAGAGTGGGGGGGAGAGAGGGTAGAGTGGGGGGGAGAGAGGGTAGAGTGGGGGGGGGAGAGGGTAGAGTGGGGGGGAGAGGGGGTAGAGTGGGGGGGAGAGGGGGTAGAGTGGGGGGGAGAGGGGGTAGAGTGGGGGGGAGAGGGGGTAGAGTGGGGGGGAGAGGGGGTAGAGTGGGGGGGAGAGGGGGTAGAGTGGGGGGGAGAGGGGGTAGAGTGGGGGGGAGAGAGGGTAGAGTGGGGGGGAGAGAGGGTAGAGTGGGGGGGAGAGAGGGTAGAGTGGGGGGGAGAGAGGGTAGAGTGGGGGGGAGAGAGGGTAGAGTGGGGGGGAGAGAGGGTAGAGTGGGGGGGAGAGAGGGTAGAGTGGGGGGGAGAGAGGGTAGAGTGGGGGGGAGAGAGGGTAGAGTGGGGGGGAGAGAGGGTAGAGTGGGGGGGAGAGAGGGTAGAGTGGGGGGGAGAGAGGGTAGAGTGGGGGGGAGAGAGGGTAGAGAGGGTAGAGTGGGGGGGAGAGAGGGTAGAGTGGGGGGGTGAGAGGGTAGAGTGGGGGGGAGAGAAGGTAGAGTGGGGGGAGAGAGGGTAGAGTGGGAGAGGGCGAGAAAGGGGGGGGGAGGGTAGAGTGAGAGGGAGTAGATACACAGGGGGCATCTCCCCTAATAGGAAAATAGAAATTGTCACACACACATACATATATGAGACATTTTTATGAGATATCGCACTTTGGAAGGTCAAATGCAAGGGAAAATATATATACAATTCATGGCAAGATCCTGAACAGCATTAATGTATAGTTCCTGGGGTCCAAGTCTCTAACTACTTGAAAATGGCAACACGTGTAGTTAGAGTGGTGTGCTTGCCTTCATGGGTTGAGTACAAGAGTCAGGAAGTCATGGTGCAGCTGTGTAGGACTTGGGTTAGGCTGCATTGGGAGTATTGCATTCAATTCTGGTCACCCCATTACATGAAGGATGTGGAAGCTTTGGAAAGGGCGCAGAGGTGGTTTACCAGAATGATGCCTGGATATGACAATATTAAGTACAGGGAAAGGTTGAACAGTCTTGGATTGTTTTCTCCGGAGGGCTGGAGGTTGCAGGGAGACAAGATAAAAGTACATAAAATTATGAGGCATAAATAGGGTAGACAGTTGGAACCTTTAACCTAGGTTGAAAAAATCAAACATGAGAAGGCCAGTGCTTACGTGGATCTCGGAGAAGGATCAATCAAAGAGAAGCAGGGAGAAGAGCTTATTGGGAGTAGAGCTTATTGGCTGAAACCCGTGGGAAAGGCGAGTCAGAGGGGAAAAAGTTTAAAACTGAGGAATTTGAGTTGTAAATAGGCAAATTAGGCAATTTATCAGCAAGGCTAATCTCTTGGAGCGGCAGTGAGGGAGCGCCCTTGTGAGTAAAGTGTGAGTCTATGGCTCGAAAGTCTTCGGCGAGCAGGCCAAGGAGGAGACTACGCAAAAAGCTGGTGTACCCATGACAGGTAAGACGAGACAGTGTGATGTTTGCAGGATGTGGGAGGCCAGGGACACGGATGGAGCCTCTGGCTGCTACAACTATGGCAAGTGTGTCCAGATCCAGCTCCTGAAGGACCGTGTTGGGGCACTGGAGAAGCAGCTGGATGTTCTCAGGGCAATCCGGGAAAACAAGAGTTTCCTGGGCAGGACCTCCAGTGACGTTGTCACACTGAGGATACAGGAAGAACGAAGGTGCGTGAATGAGAGAAAGGATGGTAACCATGGAGTGCAGGAGACACAGGTGGCCGTCAGGGGAGAAGACACTTCCAGTCCGAGTGGCGGACACGTCGGTGGCTCCAATCCTAGAGATGGGACTCGACCGACATCAGGCAAAGCCATAGTGGTGGGTGACTCCATTGTCTGAGGTATGGACTGGAGATTCTGTAGAGGCAGGCAAAACACAAGGATGGTCTGTTGCCTCCCTGGTGCCAGGGTTCTAGATGTTACAAACCGGATTCAGGACAACTTCGAGAGGGAATGTGAACAGCTGGCAGTAGATGTGCACGTAGGCACAAACGACATCGGGAAGAAGAGGAATGAGGTTCTGCAATGTGAGTTCAGAGAGTTAGGAAGATTGAAAAGCAGGACTTCTAGGGTGGTTATCTCTGGATTGCTTCCAGTGTCTCGTGCTAGTGAGGACAGGGAGATGGGGGATCTGAATGTGTGGCTGGGGGCTGGTGTAGGGAGCAAGGATTTAGATTTATAGACCACTGGGATCTCTTCTGGGGTAGGGGTGACCTGTACAAAAGTGACAGGTTACACCTCAACCGGAGGGGGACCAACGTTCTGGCAGGCAGGTTTGCTAAGGCTACACGTGTGGGTTTAAACTAAATAGTGGGGAGGAGGGATTGACAAATTGGGAGTATAAAGATGGATTTGAAGGGGAAGTGACTACGGGTAAAATTACAAAAGACTCTCGAATTAATGGGAAGGAACGTTCGAGAAGGGACAACAGAGTAAGGTCAGGGCCAATTGCGTTAGGTGCGAGAAGGGAGGTGAATACCGATGTCAAAGTGCTGTATATGAATGCACAAAGTATAAGAAATAAAGTGGACGAGCTTGAGGCTCAGTTAGAAATTGGCACGTATGATGTTGTGGGAATTACAGAGACATGGCTGCAAGAGGGCCAGGGCTGGGAACTGAATATTCAAGGGTATACCTCCTATCGAAAAGACAGACGGGTGGACAAAAGGGGTGGGGTAGGTCTGTTCGTGAGGAATTAAATTCAGTCCCTTGCAAGGGTGACATTGAAACAGGAGATGTGGAGTCAGTATGGGCAGAACTAAGGAATTTCAAGAGTAAAAAGACCCTAATGGGACTTGTCTACAGGCCTGGATATAGGGTGCAAGTTGAATCAAGAGTTAAAATTGGCATGTAGTAAATGTAATTCTAAGGTTGTTATGGGAGATTTCAACATGCAAGTTGGGAAAATCAGGTTGGAACTGGACCCCAAGGCAGGGAGTTTGTGGATTGACTCAGTGATGGATTCTTAGAGCAGCTTGTACTGGAGCCTACCAGGGAGAAGGCAATTCTGGATTTAGTGTTATGTAATCAACTGGATTTGATAAAGGAACTTGAGGATAAGGAGCCATTAGGATGTAGTGACCATAATATGGTCAAGTTTAATCTACAATTGGAGAGGGAGAATGGTAAATCGGAGGTGTCAGTGTTACAGTTGAATAAAGGGAACCATGGAGCCATGAGGGAGGAACTGGCCAAAGTTGACTGGAAAGATACCCTAGCAGGGTTGACAGTGGAACAACAATGGCAGGTATTTCTGGAAATAATACAGAAGGTGCAGGATCAGTTCATTCCAAAGAGAAAGAAAGATTCCAAGGGGAGTAAGGGGCGACCGTGGCTGACAAGGGACGTCAAAGACAGTATAAAAATAAAAGAGAAGTACAACGTAGCAAAGATCAGCGGGAAGCAAGAGGTTGTGGAAAAAAATTAGTTAAGACCAAAATTGGACCCTTGAAGACTGAAAAAGGTGAATTTATTATGGGGAACAAGGAAATGGCAGATGAGTTGATGACAGGTACTTTGGATCCATCTTCACTAAGGAGGACACAAACAATCTTCCTGATATACTAGTGGCCAGAGGATCTGGGGTGACGGAGGAACTGAAGGAAATCCACATTAGGCAGGAAATGGTGTTGGATAGACTGATGGGACTGAAGGCTGATAAATCCACAGGGCCTGTTGGTCTGCATGCCAGGGTACTTAAGGAAGTGGCTCTAGAAATTGTGGTGATAATTGGTGATAATTTTCCAATGTTCTATTGATTCAGGATCAGTTTCTGTGGATTGGAGGGGAGCTAATGTTATCCCACTTTTCAAGAAAGGCTGGAGAAATGGTAAGAATGAATATCCTACCTAAACTACTATATTTATTCCAATCTCTCCCAATTAATGTTCCCCGAGATAAATTCATAGCCTGGGATAAAATGATCTCTAGATTCATTTGGAATAGCAAAAAACCAAGAATAAAACTAACACCTCAACTGCCGAAAAGCAAGGGTGGAATGGCTTTACCAAATCTGAAGAAATAGTTTTATGCAGCTCACCTCAGACCTCTGGCTTGTTGGAGTAGACCTGATTATGAATCTCGATGGAAAGAAATGGAAAGGGAGATACAGGGCTACCAGACCCAGATTTTGGTGTGAGACAAATATCTGAGAGGGACTTTGAGACATGCTATGGATCCAATAGTAGCATTTACGTTAGAAATATGGAATGTTATAGTGGAAAAATACAAATTAAAAAGAGGAGTTCACGCATTGAAGTGGTTCGCATATGACTCAAAGTTTAAGCCAGGGGTGTATGATTCAAAATTCAAAGAATGGGCACAAAAAGGCATAACGGCAATGTATACAGTTTCAGAAAATGGCGAGTTTATGAGCTTCCAAGATTTAAAGTCAAAGTGAAAAAAAAGTTGGAGAGAGAAAACAGGGAATTATAGACCAGTTAACCTGACATCGGTGGTGGGGAAGATGCTGGAGTCAATTATAAAAGATGAAATAGTGGCACATTTGGATAGCAATAACAGGATCGGTCCGAGTCAGCATGGATTTACAAAGGGGAAATCATGTTTGACTAATCTTCTGGAATATTTTGAGGATGTAACTGGGAAAATGGACAAGGGAGAGCCAGTGGATGCAGTGTACCTGGACTTTCAGAAAGCATTTGATAAGGTCCCACATAGGAGATTAGTGGGCAAAATTGGGGCACATGGTATTGGGGGTAGTGTATTGACATGAATAGAAAGTGGTTGGCATACAGCAAACAAGAGTAGGGATTAACGGATCCCTTTCAGAATGGCAGGTAGTGACTAGTGGGGTACCGCAAGGCTCGGTGCTGGGACCGCAGCTATTTACAATATACATCAATGATTTAGATGAAGGGATTCATAGTAACATTAGCAAATTTGCAGATGACACAAAGTTGGGTGGCTGTGTGAACTGCGAGGAGGATGCTATGAGAATGCAGGGTGACTTGGGCAGGTTGGATGAGTGGGCAGATGCAGTTTAATGTGGATAAATGTGAGGTTATCAACTTTGGTAGCAAAACCAGGAAGGCAGATTACTATCTAAATGGTGTCAAGTTGTGAAAAGGGGAAGTACAACGGGATCTGGGGGTCCTTGTTCATCAGTTAATGAAAGTAAGCATGCAGGTACAGCAGGCAGTGAAGAAAGTGAATGGCATGTTGATTTTTATAACAAGTGGAGTTGAATATAAGAGCAAAGAGGTCCTTCTGCAGTTGTATAAGGCCCTAGAGAGACCACACCTGGAGTATTGTGTGCAGGTTTGGTCCCCTAATTTGAGGAAGGACATTCTTGCTATTGAGGGAGTGCAGCGTAGGGTTACAAGGTTATTTGCCGGGATGGCGGGACTGTCATATGCTGAGAGAATGGAGCGACTGGGCTTGTACACCTTGGAGTTTAGAAGGATGAGAGGGGATCTTATTGAAACATATAAGATTATTAAGAGTTTGGACACGCTAGGGGCAGGAAACATGTTCCTGATGTTGGGGGAGTCCAGAACCAGGGGGTCACAGTTTAAGAATAATGGGTAAGCCATTTAGAACGAAGATGAGGAAACACTTTTTGGTGTTCCTTTGTTTAAGAAGAGCAAAAGGGAAAAGCTAGGATATAAAGACCAGTGAGCCTCACATAAGTAGTGAGGAAATTATTGACGATGCGAAGAGATAGGATCGACTAACATATGGAAAACTCTGGACATTAGAGATAGTCAGCATCGCTTTGCGTAGGGAGGGGGGAGGATCATATCCTACAAAGCCGAGGTGTTTGAAGAGGTGACAAAGATGATGATGAAGGCAGAAATGTGTATGTTGTCCACATCGACTTTGATAAGGAATTTAACAAAGTCCATAATGGTAGATAGATCCAGAAAATTAAGAATCATGGGATCCACAGAGACTTGGTACATTGGATTCAAAATTGGCTTTTCAATAGAAGCCAGAGTGTAGTGATGAAGGTGTGTTTTCCTGACTGGAAGTCTGTGACCAGTGGCGTTTCGTAGTGTTCTATGCTGGGACATCTGTTGATTATGACATATATAAATTATTTGGATGAAAATTTAGATGGGTTGATTAGTAACTTAGCTGACAACACAAAAATTGGTGAAGTTGCAGAAAGTAAAGAAGGTTGTTGAAGGATACAGTACAATATAAACCAGTTGGAAATTTTGGTGGAGAAATAGCAGATGGAGTTTTAAGTGGCTAAGTATGAGGTGTTGCACTTTGGTATATCAAATGCATGAGGAAAGTGTACAGTAAAATGCATGACCCTTGAGAGCATTCATGTACAGAGGTATTTTTAGATGCAAGTCCATAGCTGCCTGAAAGTAGCAACACAAGTAGATAGGATGGTAAAGATGGTATGGTCAGGGCACTGATATAAGAACTGGGAAGTAATGTGGCAGCTGTGCAAGGCTTTGTTTTGGTCATATTTGGATTGTTGTACATTTCTGATCACTGCAACGTGGGAAAGATTTGGGTGCCAAAGAGGTTTACCAGGGTATTGCCTGGATTGGAGATAAGTAGCTGCAAACAGGAGGTTAGGTAAAATGTGGAATGTTTTCTTTGCAGCATCCGAGGCTGATAGGCAACCTGATAAAAGTTGATAAAATTGCTTAAATAGTTGATTAAATAGTGTAGATAGTCAGGGTCTTTTTCTTAGGGTGGAAATATTAAATACTAGAAGGCATAGATTTAAGACGGAAGGGGTAAAGTTTAAAGGATATTTGAGAGGTAGTTTTAAATACAGTGTTTTGGGTGCTTGCAATACGCTGTGAGGGAAGGTGGTGGAAGGAGATAGGATAGTAACATTTTGTAGTTTAGTTTAGAGATGCAGCGTGGAAACGGATCCTTCAGCCCATCAAATCCACACAGACCAGCGATCCCCGCACATTAACACAAGCCTGCACACACTAGGAACAATTTACACTTGTACCAAATTTACAAACCCAAGCCAATTTACCTACAAACCTGTACGTCTTTGGAGTGTGGGAGGAAACCAAAGATCTCTGAGAAAACCCACGCGGTCACAGGGAGAATGTACAAACTCACTACAGCCAGCACCCGCAGTTGGGATTGAATCCGGGTCTCAGGCGCTGAAAGGCAGCAACTCTACCGCTGCGCCACCGTGTCGCCCATAGATGTTTAGGCAGGCACAGGAACAGGCAAAGTTATAGACCCTGTGCAGACAGATGGGATTAATTTAAATTGGCATAATTGTTGGCACAGACATTGTTCCCGTGCTGTACTGGGGTGTTTTATAATCATATCAAATTGCCACGTTCTACTCTTTTGGCATCTCTCACATATCCAAGAAGGTTTTGAATATTATGGCAAGTCTTAATGCAATCTCCATTCCATTTTGCTGAACTACAGAGGACATAGCTCATTTGAACCTGGTGACTTTAAGCATAGCCAACTTAATGATTTTTACCTTAACCTTAAAACTACAAATAACATCCGTTCTGAGATTCTAGAAGCATCATTTTCCCAAGACCAATACATTTAGGATGCAGTTCTGCCTTCTCTCTTTGTGCACTGATCACCTCATTATATTAATTTGTTCTACCCAACTCTCTTTACTAACTTATTTGTATGCCTGTGGAAAACCATCCAATTCCCTTTTATCAAAATTCTTGTTTCCTTTCAAAGCTTTTAGTTTGGAGTCTCATTTCCATTGATGCAACTCAAATTTTGTATGGACCCTAATATTTGTATTTCATCATGCTTTTTATACATTTGTTGATTCCAAAGGCATTTTCTATTCCTCAGTCTATTTTAATCTTCTCCGATCTAGTTTAATTTCCCCTCTATTTAAACCACCCTCAATCACTATAGGATGGCATGGTGGCGCAGCAGTAGAGATGCTGCCTTATAGGGCTAGCAGTCTCAGTGACCTGGGTTCGAACCCAACTATAGGTGCTGTTTGTATGGAGTTTGTACGTTCTCCAGTGATTGCTTGGGTTTTCCTCCGAGATCTTCAGTTTCCTCCCACACTACAAAGACGTACAGGTTTGTAGGTTAATTGGCTTGATATAAGTGTAAATTGTCCCTTATACGGTGTTAATGTGCGGTGCGGACTTGGTGGGCCAAAGGGCCTGTATCTCTAAAGACACTGTTGCCAATCTTTGGAAGTACTTGTTCATCCAGAACTGACATTGCAGGTGGCCACTTCCTAGATCCGATGATCAAGGAATTTCTCTGCCTCCCTAATGTTCCACAGTGAATCCAGAAGCCCTCAAGAAATCTTAGCTTGAGATTTGTCATTTCCAACATTCATGGTCACCACGACAATCAAAATATCTTGAAGTTCCTACATGGCACGGGAATTGTAGCTAATAAGTCTCAACTAATCCACCAACAAGGAACTTCCTATTTCTTTTCTATTTCTGTATTTTTAATTTGTTATCCTGAATTAACTTTTTTTTTAAAGCATGGTATAGGAACAGAATTCTAACCAATGGATTGTGCTTTAGAGATCTACATATTTTGAGCCAATTATATACTTTTTGTATTCTCGGCAGAAGTGTACCATTTTCACTCAATGGAGGAAACGTATTTCAAAAACTCATCTCCCACATGGTGTACACACTCTCGAGACAGTTCTGGAGTCTTGTTACACTTGACTCACACACTTGTTGGCTCAGATATGCTAAATGTAGCAATGTTACAAAATTTTGAGATTTTAAAAGTCTGCAATTTATCCCATCAGATAGAGCATAAAAAGAAGTTTAATTTGACACCTAATTCACTTTCATATCTTCAGTATTAAAAAGGTTATGGCCATTTTCATACTCTGAAATTAGCATCTTGTTCCCCATTGCCTTTCCATTGACTTAACTCAAAAGCTGTGATCGAGGACAGTCAAAAGCCCATAACTTTCTTAAAAATTAAGAGAACTGAAAGAAATTTTCAGTCATTATAGATTGAAGCATCCTGAAACAAATATGAAACAATCTTACTTGGATGACCTGAAATTAAAGCATATAATTAGATAGTTACCTAATTGTAGCTAATTACAAAATTCAATTACTAGATCTAAACATCTATCAATTTCTTAAGAAATTATAAACATTTTTAAATTGCCTAAGTGTCCAAATAACATTCACACAATACTCCACATTATAACATGATTTTTAAATCTCATTTTCAGGAATTTTAGGCCAAATTGAAGGAATTTAGTGTTTAATTCCTGTAAATTAATGGCCATTTAAATCAACTTGCGAGTGGGTTTTAGTGGAACGCGGTGGATTGGAACGTTGCGGTTTGCAGTGAATTTAACCCACAGTCAGCAGGAAAAATACAGCCGGTTCGTATATATTTTTTGTCCCCTTTTCGCATGATGAAAATTTGATTAAAGGCTTCCTAAGAAGCACGTTTTTATGTAAAAATAAACTGTGTAGCTTCTTTTATCGCCTACGTTAGGTCCATTCCGCTGTCGGCTTTAGAAGATGATTTTAAAAGTACTCTAGCTAATAAATGATCTAGCGTAGTTTAAAAATACCTTCATGAATGAAATGTCGCAGCGATTTCTCTTTTGCAACGAAATCGCCTGAGATTGATCGATTTGGACTGTCTGGGGAAAAACGGCATTTTAAACCCGCCCCCCTCTGATAGGCGCCAAAGTCGCGCACACGGGGAGTGGCAGAACTGCAGCGCCGCTAAAGGTAGGTATTGTAACATACCTACTAAATGACAATCCAAGCTGGGATTCAATAGTCAACAATTGACTAATCTATATATAATTTCATCATCACTTCTTTACTGATATTTAAAAAATACACAGGATTATTACTTATGTCATTAGAATTTATCACCATTTGAAGAACATACCTAAAAAACTCAAAGTTTAGGCATGCTTTTGGCAGAAAGAACTTGTCATCCTGCTTGAACCACACTTTGCTCATGGCAGTATCCTGTAATAAAAAGATTATGGAATCAGAAAATACAGCATTGCAATGCCATTATTACAAAATAGCATTTTAACTTCTGGTTTACAGACTCTCCTGCTAAAATACCTAACTAAAACATAATAATGATCCCAAGGGGATCACTGTCAATAGTTGATGCCCGAGTAAACCAAAGCAGTTATTTGGCTGAGGGAACCAAATGTCCCATTTCCAAGTTTAGTGACAACATCATACAACTTAGGAATTGAGACTACAGAGGAGGATGTAAAAAGGGTTCAAGAGGATATAGATAAGCTAAGTGACTGTGTGAGAACATGGCAAATGAAACCTACTTTACAAAAGGAAGAAGTAATTCACTTTAGTGCGCATAACACAGGAGCCCTAAATGCAATTATTTAAAAAATGTTGAGAGACTGTACTGCTGATGCTTAAATTAGCGTGTACTTGTAAACAAGTTAATGAAAACCAACATGTGGCTGTAACAAGCGATGAGGAAGGCAAATGGTATGTTCCCCTTAGTTTAAAAAGATTGAATATAGGAGTATGGAAGTCCTACTGCAATTATATACAGCATTAATGACTTCAAATTTCAAGTACAATTGATCTCCTTATCTAAGGAGTACTAGCCATGGAGGCGAGTTCAAAGATTCACTAAACTGGTTTCCGGGATTGAGGGGAGTTGCTGTATGAGAAGAGATTGATTAGGCCAGGCTCTTGAAGAACAAGAGATATTATTGAAACGTAAAAATTCTTACACGGTTTGGCAGGTAGGGTGCAAGGAGATCTTTCCTCCATCTGAGGAGTCAGGAATCAAGCGGTACAGTCATAGTTTCACAATAAGAGAGAGAATGCTTAGGACCAAGATGAAGACAGATTTTTCAAGGGGTGGTGGGTTTTTATTGATCCTCTACTCAGGAGAGATGCGGCTGCCATCAAGTTCTGTTGATACGTTAACACATACAATGTTAACACATTAAAAAAATGTTGCCTGATTTCAGTTAAGTTAATGCATACTGAATGATCAATTCAGGAACAATGTTGGGTTCATAAAAATGTTGCCAATGGCATCATCAGAAGAGGCAAGGTAAAAGGTTGTTGGTATAATGCTGAGGGTAATAAAAGCATATTGCAAATACGTTTAAAATAAAACTATTGTGGTAAATTGTATTTGCTGCACTGCGCTATTACCAAGTACCCAGCCAACATTATCACAAGCTCAAAGACAAACTAGGTTAGGGGGTCACGATAATAAATGAAGCATTCATATCAGTGCCAATTTAAGAAAACACCTTCAACCTGTAGGGCATTGCACTACAAATTGTATCAATTTGTATTAACCATTATTGATCTAACCACATTTAACTGACAACAGGCTAAGCAAATCTAAACTATAACATTCATCAACTTATTCAACAAACTTTAGAAACATGGATTTAAAAAAAATAAAAATAACATCGACTATATATGAAGGAAAAATGTACTCTCATGTTAGTGCTTCATTTTTCCAACTCTAACATCCCATTCACAGTTCTAACAGTTGAATCATTTACCTTAATGAGACACGGAAATGCTGCCGTATCATTTTCCAAAGGGAAGATCTCAAAATTCGTAGGAATGAACTCATTTTTAACCGGCAGTTTGAATTTCCCGTTTAAGTCCGCATCCAGCCATTTCTGTAAGAATAAATAGAAACCCCTTTATTGCTATGAACATGGATTAGGATTTTACCATTTACTGCAGTGAAGGAATTGTTCTTTAAAGTATCAGTTAAAACATGTTAACAATGTTCTACAGATTTTATAATAAATAATACAATGGGCCCTCTCTCACCTTTCCTAAATTCACAGCAAAGCTATGCACCAACCAAGGGTATTACAAGGGTGATCTGGAAATATTACTTGTAATGGCCAAAGGGCATCAAAGCTTATTCGGCATAGATAATACTTAATCCACTATTGACTTCCTAACACCACAAATTAAGATATTGGACGTAGATGGTTAAGATGTAGATGGTTCCAGATAAACAAAAGTACACAACCCAAAATTGTGAGTACAGAAATAAAAAAAATATGGTAATTAATTCAACCTATCAAACCCATTCTGTGATGTAGTTAATGAATCGCATATTTGTGACCTAATTTGCATATGCACTATTGTTCCTTTAATATCTTGGACAATCTCAAACCAAATCACTTTTAGATTTAAATTTAGATCATTTTTTTCAAGAATAATATTCTGAGTTATGATGCTATGTTCCACCTTGTGGGAGAATCTGGATGGTTCCTTCAAGTCTGAGATGTAAGTTTCTTCTTTCAAATCAATTCTCTCTTCCTCATATGATGGTGGAAGTAGTCTTTAAATGTTTTTAATATACAGTATACATTAATAATATAGATATTTAGTAAGCAAGTGGTCAAAAAGTATCCACAGGCATGTGCTAACGAGCAGATCAGGTTAATAATAAAATCTGTCATGATCTTATTAAGTGGTTGTGCTGGCTTGAGTGGCCGTCCACAACTCCTGCTCCTTATGCAGACTTTATATTTTATAATTCACAATCGCACTCTCTGATCAGTTCAAACATTAGTGTTAACCAACTTTATCCTTAATTATACACTTGAGAAATTATCTCACAACAGATGTTAGCCTAACCAGTTCCAATTTTCTGGTTTGTTTCTCTCACTGCTATATAATCACGAGGAATGCAAACTTTCTAATCAAAAAGGGTTGGTTAGTGAATCAATGGGATTTAAAATGTTATACTTGGTTCTCCTCCAGATCTTTCAAAACCCTTGGGTTTGTCACTCCTTTGTACTATTATTCTCATCATTTATTTTGCTAACACTGGATTTAGTGACCCCAGATAACTTAACACTACTGTGAATATTGAAGGAAAATAATTACTCAGATTTTCCACAATTTCCTTAGTTCTAATTTATGTCAATATTTCCACCTTTTGATCTTCTTTGTACATTTTTCATGATCTATTTTGATTCTGTGGCTGTATTTTTGGCTAGTAAAGTTGCCTCGTGGTACACCACCACTGACCTTCACTCGTCTATACTACCACAATCTTTGCCCTACAAAAGGCACCCTTATTTAAAACCAAAACATTTGTAGCTTCATTATGTTTGTTCTTTTTGATTACTATATTGCACCTGATCATATTGTACTTAGTATTTATTAAATTTTCCATAAGACATAGGACTTGAATTAGGCCATTTGGCCCATTGAGTTTACTCCACCTCAATGCTGATCTATTATTCCCTCTCAACCCCATTCTCCTGCCTTCATCACATAACCTCTCACACCCTTACTAATCTAGAATCTACCAATCTCTGCTTTGAAAATGCCCAATGTCTTGTGTGGCAATTAATTCAATTTTTTCACCCTCTGTGAGAACTTCCTCCTCATCTCCTCCGCATCTCCACTCCAATTAATGCATTGCTAATTTGTTGACTAAATTTGGTTCAATAAACATTATTAATTGTCCAAATTCACTTGGACCCTCGACACCTCCCTCCCCTTTCTTGATCTCACCGTCTCCATCACAGGAGATAGATTTTCGTCCGACATCTATTACAAACCTACTAACTCCGACAACTATCTGGACCATACTTCCCACCTTGCCTCCTCCTCTATCCCCTACTCCCAATTCCTCCGTCTCTGCCGCATCTGTGCCCAAGATGAGGTGTTCCATGCCAGGACATCCGAGATATCCTTATTCTTTAGGGAACGGGGGCCCCCCCGTCTATCATGGGTGAGGCCCTCACATGCGTCTCCTTGTTATCCCGCAGCTCTGCTCTTGCTCCCCCTGCGTCCAGTTGTAACAGGGACACAGTCCTCCTAGTCCTCACCTTTTACCCAATCAGCCGTCGCATACAGCACATAATCCTGACATTTTCGCCACCTACAACAGGATCTCACAACTAGTCACATCTTTATTTCACCATCCCTTCCTGCTTTCTGTAGAGACCGTTCCCTCCGCAATTCCTTCCCACTCAAACCACCCCATCCCCAGGTACTTTCCCTGGCAACTGCAGGAGATGCAACATCGATCCCAATACCTCTTTCCTTGACTCCATCTAGGGACCCAGACAGTCCTTTCAGTTTCAGGTGAGGCAGTGCTTCATTTGCACCTCCTCCAACCTCATCTATTGTATTGTTTAAGAAGGAACTGCTCTTTATTTCTTTCGCTATCTGTTTCTACTTGCTTGTCTATCTATTTTGACAATTTTTTTTTTTCATTCACTGTTCTTTTATTATTAAATTAAAAATACGAAGTTGTACAAAAATGGTAATGTGTATGTATGTATTAGGTACTCAAGTACCACTCGACTGTACTTATTTCTAACAAAATTTTTTTTTTTTTTTAAAAAGGAACTGCAGATGCTGGAAAATCGAAGGTAGACAAAAAAGCTGTAGAAACTCAGCGTGAGGCAGCATATATGGAGCGAAGGAAATAGGCGACGTTTCAGGTCGAGACCCTTCTTCAGACTGATGTGAGGGTGGGGGAAGAAGAAAGGAAGCGGAGACAGTGGGCTGAGGGAGAGCTGGGAAGGGGAGGAGAAAGCAAGGACTACCTGAAATTGGAGAAGTCAATGTTCATACTGCTAGGGTGTAAACTGCCCAAGCGAAATATGAGGTGCTGCTCCTCCAATTTATGGTGGGCCTCACTCTAACCATGGAGGAGACCCAGGACAGAAAGGTCGGATTCGGAATGGGTGGGGGAGTTGAAGTGCTGAGCCACCAGGAGATCAGGTTGGGTATTGCGAACCGAGCGGAGGTGTTTGATGAAGCGATCGCCAAGCCTATGCTTGGTCTCACCGATGTAGAGCAGCTGACATCTAGAGCAGCGGATGCAAATAGATGAGGTTGGAGGCGGTGCAGGTGGACCTGTGTCGCACCTGGAAAGACTGCTTGGGTCCTTGAATGGAGTCGAGGAGGGAGATAAAGCGACAAGTGTAGCATTTCCTGCGGTTGCAAGGGAAAGTGCCAGGAGAGGGGGTGGTTTGGGTGGGAAGGGACCCAGGGAGTTACGGAGGGAGCGGTCTCTACGGAAAGCCGACAGGGGAGGAGATGGGAAGATGTGGCCAGTGGTGGGATCCCGTTGGAGGTGGCGAAGATGTCGGAGGATTATTTGTTGTATGTGACGGCTGGTAGGGTGGAAGATGAGGACAAGGGGGACTCTGCCCCATTGTTACGAGTGGGGGGGATGGGGAGTGAGAGCAGAGTTACGGGGTATAGAAGAGGCCCTGGTGAGAGCCTCATCTATAGTAGAAGAGGGGAATCCCCGTTCCCTGAAGAATGAGGACATCTCCGATGCCCTGGTTTGGAATACCTATTCCTGGGTGCAGATGCACGGAAGAATTGGGAGTAGGGGATGGAGTCCTTACAAGAAGCAGGGTGGGAAGAAGTGTAGTCCAGATAGCCATGGGAGTCAGTGGGATTATAATAGATGTCAAAACACATAGTTAAAACATATGTAGGTTCCTTGCAGTCAGAAACAGGTGAATTGATCATGGGGAACAAGGACATGGCAGACCAATTGAATAACTACTTTGGTTCTGTCTTCACTAAGGAATACATAAATAATTTGCCGGAAATAGCAGGGGATCGCGGGTCAAATGAGATGGAGGAACTGAGTGAAATCCAGGTTAGCCAGAAAGTGGTGTTAGGTAAATTGAATGGATTAAAGGCCGATAGATCTCTAGGGCCAGATAGGCTGCATCCCAGGGTACTTAAGGAAGTAGCCACAGAATTAGTGGATGCCTTAGTGATAATTTTTCAAAACTCATTAGATTCTGGAGTAGTTCCTGAGGATTGGAGGGTAGCTAATGTAGCCCCACTTTTTAAAAAAGGAGGGAGAGAGAAAACGGGGAATTACAGACCAGTTAGTCTAACATCGGTAGTGGGGAAAATGCTAGAGTCAGTTATTAAAGATGGGATGGCAGCACATTTGGAAAGTGGTGAAATCATTGGACGAAGTCAGCATGGATTTACGAAAGGTAAATCATGTCTGACGAATCTTATTGAATTTTTTGAGGATGTAACTAGTAGAGTGGATAAGGGAGAAGCAGTGGATGTGTTATATTTGGACTTTCAGAAGGCTTTCGACAAGGTCCCACACAAGAGATTAGTATACAAACTTAAAGCACACGGTATTGGCGATTCAGTATTGATGTGGATAGAGAACTGGCTGGCAGACAGGAAGCAAAGAGTAGGAGTGAACGGGTCATTTTCAGGATGGCAGGCAGTGACTAGTGGGGTGCCACAAGGCTCAGTGCTGGGACCTCAGCTATTTACAATATATATTAATGATTTAGACGAGGGAATTAAATGCAACATCTCCAAGTTTGCAGATGACACGAAGCTGGGGGGCAGTGTTAGCTGTGACGAGCATGCTAGGAGGCTGCAAGGTGACTTGGATAGGCTGGGTGAGTGGGCAAATGCATGACAGATGCAGTATAATGTGGATAAATGTGAGGTTATCCACTTTGTTGGCAAAAACAGGAAAGTAGACTATTATTTGAATGGTGACCGATTAGGAAAAGGGGAGATGCATTGAGACCTGGGTGTCATGGCACACCAGTCATTGAAAGTGGGCATGCAGGTGCAGCAGGCTGTGAAGAAAGCGAATGGTATGTTGGCATTCATAGCAAAAGGATTTGAGTACAAGAGCAGGCAGGTACTACTGCAGTTGTACAGGGTCTTGGTGAGGCCACACCTGGAGTATTGCGTACAGTTTTGGTCTCCTAATCTTAGGAAGGACATTCTTGCCATAGAGGGAGTACAGAGAAGGTTCACCGGACTGATTCCTGGGATGGCAGGACTTCCATATGAAGAAAGACTGGATAGACTTGGCTTGTACTTGCTGGAATTTAGGAGATTGAGGGGGATCTCATAGAGACTTACAAAATTCTTAATGGGTTGAACAGGCTAGATGCAGGAAGATTGTTCCCGATGTTGGGGAAGTCCAGGACAAGGGGTCACTGTTTAAGGATAAGGGGGACGTCTTTTAGGACCGAGATGAGAAAATCATTCTTTACACAGAGAGTGGTGAATCTGTGGAATTCTCTGCCACAGAATATAGTTGAGGCCAGTTCATTGGCTATATTTAAGAGGGACTTTGATGTGGCCCTTGTGGCTAATGGGATCAGGGGATATGGAGAGAAGGCAGGTACAGGATACTGAGTTGGATGATCAGCCATGATCATATTGAATGGTGGTGCAGGCGCGAAGGGCCGAATGGCCTACTTCTGCACCTATTTTCTATGTTTCTATGTCGGTCAGTAGTCTATCACCTGCAATGGAGATAGTGAGGTCAAGAAATGGTAGGGAAATGTCAGAAATGGTCCAGGTGTATTTGAGTGCCGGATGGAAGTTAGTGGTGAAATGGATGAAGTCAGTGAGTTGTGTAAGAGTGCAGGTGGTGGCACCAATGGAGTCGTCGATGTTGCGGAGGTAGAGTTCAGGGATAGGGCCATGGTACGCCTCGAACAAAGATTGTTCGACGTACCCTAGAAAGAGGCAGGCATAGCTAGGGCCCATGCGCTATGCCTTGTATTTGGAGGAAATGGGAGGAGTCAAACAAAAAGTTGTTAAGGGTAAGGACCAGCTCCGCTAGGCGGAGAAGAGTATCAGTAGACGCGGATTGGTTGGTTCTGCGGTCGTGGAAGAGCCGGAGGGCTTTAAGACCCTCCTGGTGGGGGATGGAGGTGTAGAGTGACGAGACATCCATGGTGAAGATGAGGTAATGGGGGCCAGGAAAATGGATGTCATGGAGTAGACGAAGAGCGCGTGAAGTGTCCTCAACATAGTATTTGTTGTTCTTAGTGTGGACTCCTATATATCAGCGACACCAAGCGCAGACTGGACGATTGTTTGGATGAACACCTCCGCTCTGTCCGCCTTAGCCTATGCGATCTGCTGGTTGCCAAACATTTTATCTCCTCTTCCCATTCTGACCGTGGCCTCTTCCACTGTCAGTGTGAGGCCACACACAAATTGGAGGAATAGTGTCTGATATTTTGCTTGGGCAGAGTGCAACTCAGTGATATTCCCTCTCTCTCCGTCCCTCCCCCACCAAAATCGTCCTGCTAGTTTTACTGCGCATGTCCCCTCATTATCAACTGCTCCACAGTCAACAATGGATCATTGTGGGCTCTGATCTGTTCATACCTCTAGTTTCCCTCTCCCCTGACTATCAGTTGGAAGGAGGGTCTCAATCCGCAACGTCACCTATTCCTTTTCTCCAGAGATGCTGCCCGACTCAAAATTCAAGAGAGTTTATTGTCATGTGTCCCAGATAGGACAATTAAATTTGTGCTTTGCTTCAGCACAACAGAATATAGAAGGCATGAATACTGAACAGATCAGTGTGTCCATATACCATTGTATAAATATATACACACATGAATAAATAAAACAGATAAAGTGCAAATAAACAGATAATGGGCTATTAATGTTCAGAGTTTAGTTTGAGTTGAGTTTAATAGCCTGGTGGCTGTGGGGAAGAAGTTTGCTGAGTTACTCGAGGACTTTGTGTCTATCCTCAGTGTTAAATCCTATGTGGCCAGGTCTGTCTTGCTAATCTTAAAACAATGTGATGCAGAAAAGTAATCCAGAAGTGTATGTGAAAATCAAAACTTCACAGATACAGATGCTCCCGGATTTACGATATTTCGACTTTACGATGGTGCAAACACTGGCCAACAGCAGCGAGCAGCAGCTCACTTCCAGTCACGTGATCAAATTATAATAAATGCGTTTGACACGATAAATTTGATTTATGATGGGTTTATTGGAACATAACCCCATCGTAGGTTGAGGAGCAGCTGTACATGATAATCTGTTGCTGCCATTGCAAATCGTTAGATATCACACTGCTTCTGTAATGTGACCATTAATCTTGACATTTATATCTTCTTCCAGCAGGGGGCCACACATAATTCCAACTACATTCTTAACATTTTGTTCAGGGCAATCTGAGACTTTTATATCAGGTTCATCGAAAGGCAAAATGTCATAAAGGAGAATGAAAGAGCACCTAACTGCCTTGCTTTCTTAGCATTGAAAGCAAACTCGGCAAATTCTTCCATGCTGAAATGGCAAGAGCCAAATATTGAATTTGAAAAATATAATCACAGCTATAATATCTCTCTCTCCAGCTCCAAATTGTAATTTGGCCGTAGGAGCAGAAACCCAAGCAGGTGTACTTTTACAAGAGCTTCTGTTGCAGAACAATTCAGGATCTGAATATATCACATGCTGGATGTTTATTTGGATAAATAAGATGTGAAATTGCAGGGGCCATTAAAATGAAACTCTTCAATATGTTCATAGGTTATGGGAGCACAATTAGGACATTCGGCCCATCAGTTCTACTCTGTCATTCAGTCATGGCTGATCTATCTTTCCCCATCAACCCCATTCTCCTGCCTTCTCCCCATAATCCCTGACTAATCAAGAATCTGTCATCTCCGCCTTAAAAATATCCATTGACTTGGCCACGACCTTCTGTGGCAATGAATTCCACAGCTTCAGCACCCTCAGACTAAATAAATTCCTCCTTATCTCCTTTCTAAAGATCTGCCCTATTATTCTGAGGCTTTGACCTGTGGTCCTAGATTCACCCACGAGTGGAAACATCCTCTCCACATCCACTCTATCCAGGATTTTCACTATTTGGTAAGTTTCAATGAGGTCCTCCTCATCCTTCTAAACTCCAGCGGGTACAGGCCCAGTGCCTTCAAATGTTCATCCCTTGCAAGGGGTGACATTGAAACAGGAGATGTGGAGTCAGTATGGATAGAACTAAGGAATTGTAAGGGTAAAAAAAAACTAATGGGACTTATCTACAGGACCCCAAACAGTAGCCTGGATATAGGGTGCAAGTTGAATCAGGAGTTAAAATTGGCATGCAGGAAAGGTAATGCTACGGTTGCTATGGGAGATTTCAACATGCAGGTAGACTGGGAAAATCAGGTTGGAACTGGACCCCAAGAAAGGGAGTTTGTGGAGTGCCTCCATGATGGATTCTTAGAGCAGCTTGTATTGGAGCCTACCAGGGAGAAGGTAATTCTGGATTTAGAGTTGTGTAATGAACCGGATTAAGGAGCCATTGGGAGGTAGTGACCATAATATGATAAGTTTCGATCTACAATTTGAGAAGGAGATGGGTAAATCGGAGGTGTCAGTATTACAGTTGAACAAAGAGGACTATGGAGCCATGAGGGAGGAGCTGGCCAAAGTTCACTGGAAAGATACCCTAGCAGGGTTGACAGTGGTACAACAGTGGCAGGTATTTCTGGGAATAATACAGAAGGTGCAGGATCAGTTCATTCCAAAGAAGAAGAAATAATCCAAGGGAAGAAAGGGGCTGACAAGGGATGTCAGGGACAGTATAAAAATAAAAGAGAAGTACAACATAGCAAAGATGAGTGTGAAGTCAAAGGATTGGGTAACGTTTAAAGAACAGTAGAAGATAACTAAAAAGGCAACACGGGGAGAAAAGATGAGGTACGAAGGTAAGCTAACCAAGAATATAGAGGATAGTAAAACTTATTTAGGTATGTGAAGAGGAAAAAAATAGTTAGGACCAAAGTTGGACCCTTGAAGACTGAAAAGGGTGAATTTATTATGGGCAGCAAGGAAATGGCAGACGAGTTGAACAGGTACTTTGGACCCGTCTTCACTAAGGATGACACAAACAATCTTCCTGATGTACCAGTGGCCAGTGGATCTGGGGTGACGGAGGAACTGAAGGAAATCCACATTAGGCTGGAAATGGTGTTGGGTAGACTGATGGGACTGAAGGCTAATAAATCCACAGGGCCTGATGGTCTGCATCCCAGGATACTTAAGGAGGTGGCTCTAGAAATTGTGGATGCAATGGTGATCACTATCCAATGTTCTATAGATTCGGCATCAGTTCCTGTGGATTGGAGGGTAGCTAATGTTATTCCACTTCTTAAGAAAGGCGGGAGAGAGAAAACAGGGAATTATAGACCAGATAGACTGACATTGGTGGTGGGGAGGATGCTGGAGTCAATCATAAAAGATGAAGCAGCGGCACATTTGGATAGCAGTAACAGGATCGGTCCGAGTCAGCATGGAGGAAATCATGCAGCTAATCTTCTGGAATTTTTTTAGGATATAACTAGGAAAATGGACGAGGGAGAGCCAGTGGATGTAGTGTACCTAGACTTTCAGAAAGCATTTGATAAGGTCCCACATAGGAGATTAGTGGGCAAAATTAGGGCACATGGTGTTGGGGGTAGAGCACTGACGTGATTAGAAAGTTGGATGGCAGACAGGAAACAAAGAGTAGGGATTAACGGGTCCCTTTCAGAATGGCAGACAGTGACAAGTTGGGTACTGCAAGGCTCAGTGCTGGGATTGCAGCTATTTACAATATATATTAATAATTTAGATGAAGGGATTGCAAGCAACATTAGCAAATTTGCAGTTGACACAAAGCTGGGTGGCAGTGTGAACAAAAACAGGAAAGCAGATTATTATCTAAATGGTGTCAAGTTGGGAAAAGGGGAATGAAAACGGGATTTGAGGGTTCTTGTTCATCAGTCAATGAAAGTAAGCATACAGGTACAGCAGGCAGTGAAGAAAGCGAATGGCATGTTGGTCCTTCTGTAGCTGCACAGGGCCCTAGTGAGGCCACACCTGAGTATTGTGTGCAGTTTTGGTCTCCAAATTGGAGGAAGGACATTCTTGCTATTGAGGGAGTGAAGCCTCGGTTCACATAGTTAATTTCCGGGATGGAGGGACTGTCATATGCTGAAAGAATGGAGCGGCTGGGCATGTATACTCTGGAATTTAGAAAGAGGAGAGGGGATCTCATAGAAACATATAAGATTATTAAGGGTTTGGACACGCTGGAGGCCGGAAACATGTTCCCGATGTTGGGGGAGTCCAGAACCAGGGGGCACAGTTTAATAATATTTAGAGCCATTTAGAACAGAGACGAGGAAACGATTTTTCTCACAGAGAGTGGTGAGTCTGTGGAATTCTCTGAGGGCGGTGGAGGCAGGTTCTCTGGATGCTTTCAAGAGAGAGCTAGATAGGGCTCTTAAAAATAGCGGAGCCAGGGATATGGGGAGAAGGCAGGAACGGGGTACTGATTGGGGATGATCAGCCATGATCACATTGAATGGCGGTGCTGGCTTGATGGGCCAAATGGCCTACTCCTGCACCTATTGTCTATTCCAATAATTCCTGGGATCAGCACAACCTTCCTCAGATATGGGGCCTAATACTCCTCATTATACTCCAAAAGCAGCATAACCAGTGTCTTATAAATCCTCAGCAGTAAATCCCTGGTTTTACATTCTAGTCCTCTCGAAATAAATGCTAGCATTGCATTTGCCTTCAGCTTGTCATTTCCCCCCAAACTAGTCAAAAAAAAGTTTCCCGTCCTGTCTTACGAGTGCATTGTGACATCAGCCAGATGCGCTGGAGTGCCCCTCCCCCCTCCCCCCCCACCCCCCAAAATAAAGTTTTGCGTGTTTAGATTGAACCTGATGATATCAAACATTCTCACCACCCTGGCCACAGTCTCATTTCCCTACAGCAGCTTGAAACCAGTTTCTTCCCAGTAACCACCAAGCTCTTGAACACTAAACAATACTAAATACAGTAACTATGGACTGCGTCTTTGGTTGCACCACAGGTTTTGGTTTTGCACGATGGTTATCTGCTATTGCAGTTAATAACTTATTGTAGCATTATTATATATTTATCTGGGATACTGCACTTGTGCTGCAGTTAAGCTGCAGCAAGTACGAATTTCATTTTTCCGTTACCAATACAAATTACAATTAAACATTCTTGATACTCGAGGAATTCTAAATATGAAAATTGTTAGGTATATACAAATATCTTAAGGAAGAGATTAATCAACATTATCCTCATACAAAAAATTAAATAAAGCATTACATGTCCGTAGATTGAATGTGTGATTTCCAAATTTTGGAAATACTTCCTCAAGATGACAGAAGTTTAAATTAAAAGATTTTTCTTTGTCCAAGAACTGGACATTTTGGAATTGTCGGAATACATCACAACTCATAGCAAATGACACTACCGTCTCAGACTGACAACAAAGACAGCACTTTAATAACATTAGATTCATACAATATAAAAGAGCCCAAAATAAGTCCCTCATGCGTTTCAGAGGCCAATACATTTATAAACTGATCATAAATAAAAGACAACACCATTCAACATACGCAAGACCAGTGAAAGAAATCGCTATCAAAATATGGAGGGGACCGGGGGCCAGAGAGGGGGGGGGGGGGGGAACACAATTTCTTGGCGGCCGCGCGCACATGCGCACACTCACACACACGCGCGAGGCTTCAAAGGCTTCTGCCGTGGGCCCTGTGAATGGTAATTACAGCTCAATCCAGCGCTAAATGCAGCTCAACTCTGCCCGGGTTAACCTATAGCCCTACCTGGACTGACGGAATACCAGTCCGGAGCCGTGGAGCTAGCGCTGCTTCTCTGCACTGGCTATAAGCCTGGGCCATATTTCATTTAAGTCCAGGCAGGGCTGTAGGTAACCCGGCGGGAGAGGCAGAGTTGAGCTGGGTTTAGCGCTGCTTCTCTGCGCTGCCTGTGGGCACAGCGCCCATCAGCAGTCCCACCCCCACTGTCTCGCGGAAAGCGGAATTTTAACCGAGTTTTAAAATCCGGGTTACAAAAAATGGGGGGGGAAAGAGATCATCACCCACATCTCAAAACAGAGGGGGGACGTGTGTCCCCTGCCCCCCCTGGGACGTCCGCCACTGCTCAAGACAATAATTTTCCACTTATGTGACCTTATCTATTGTAGCCCATTTTCTTGTGCAAAAAAAAGTGTAAAAGAGATAGCAATAGTCAGTAACTCGTTATAAAAGAATCAGACCAATTAATACAGTTTGTTATCTCTATTTTAGGAGACAAGTTGCCCACCTGGATGACATCAGGATTAATGGCTTCCTGCTTGTACTGTGTGCCATACCATTTTTCAGATCTGTCTGTTTGCCCTTCAAAAGATTTTGAAACTACAGCTACCCTGTAAAAAGAAAGCACACGTGAAAATCAATAGAATTGTGAATGGTATAATTAATTTCTGATACTACTAGACCAAGTGGGACCCGTTGGGTCCCGTCCCCTCAACGAGTGGTTGCGGGGAGATGGGGGGGCTGCGGCGTCACACACACAATAGCCCCCCCCCCCCACACACACACTAACCACCCCCTTGATATTATATTACTATTATTCACTTGCTCCTTTTGCCCCATCCCTGTCCTATGCACTCACGCATAGCCCCCAACTCACAGGCGCGTCCTGAGAGGGAGAGGGATGGGGGTAGAGAGAGCGCAGAGCGGGAGGGGGCAGAGACAGAGAGAGAGAGGGGCAGAGAGGGAGAGAGAAACAAAGGGGGAGAGAAAGAAGGGGGGAGAGAGAGAAGAGGGGATCATACACATACACACATCCACATACAAGATCAGAGTTTTAAGTATATAGATATGATATAAATATAAATCCCAATGAATGTCTGATGCAAAACTACTAATTCTCTGAGCAATCTTTAACTAAAGTAAACTAAATTAAACCATTCTGTCAAATTGCTATAATCCATTATTTTACTTAGCTCTGTGCATGTCGATATTTTGTGCATTACAACTACCTTTGAGAACTTTAGCTACGTTTTGTATTTCTTCAAGATCTTTGTTAGCTAAAATCACTCTCTCACATTTTCCTTTATACTATGTTAACACGTTAATAATAACATTAATGTTAATGTGTTAATATAGAAAACGTCATTGTAATCACGGTACAACTGGGGAAAATAGCACGACATTTTAGCAAAACGGCAAAAAAAAGGCTGATTTAGGCACTCGATTGTGAAAAGGGCATTATCTTGATGAAATCATCAAAAAAGGCATGAAAAGGCACATGGCATTTATGGCATAATCCTGGTTGCAGAGGACCGATTGATTGAGGTTTTATGAAGATCAAATAGCACCAAGCTCATTTTTCCCCATCAATTATGGAACCCCTTTCATTAGCAGGGACAGAGCGGGAGTTCTAGGATTTTGGCATGTGCTTAAGCCAAAATCAGTATAAATGCATGGCCAATTATTCTGGTAATCAAAAGCAAAGCAAAAGCACAGGTAGTAAAAAAAAATTCAGTTGGCAATGAAGGTGCCAATGTACTCCTCCAAAGGGGAGGGAACAATATCAAATTTTAGGAGCACTAATCAGGCTCACTTTTGAAGCTAGCAATCGTGGGAAAAAAAGGGTAATTTTTAGTACACATAATTAAAAAGGGAAACATTTGATATCAGGTACACATGGATAAATTTGAACTAGTGTGGCCTACTATCATCCTAAGAGTAACCACAGGACTTCTCCAGACTAGCAAAGGCACTATTCAAAACATAAGAGTAGTTTAAACGATTAGTTTCCCAAAGTCATCCAAGACATATGCTTTACCATTACAGCTAAAAGAGGGGAATACAGAATGCAGTAACAGAATTCAAAGTACTTTCCAGTGTGAATTACTCTTTAAAGACAGCAAGGAACATCTAACTATGTCCTCACATCCATCTGCTCTAGTCCCAAGCAGCCTATTTCAGTAGAGATTTTCCTTGTGATTTTGGAAATCCACTCCTCTGTAATTTTGGTCAATTATTTCCCCGACTTTTTTATTAAAATTGTTGACCAATCTGACCTTTTGTTAAAATCTGACTGTTGCCCAGCTGCTGACGTTACAATAACGGTGAGATTTTTACATCTTCTGGTAGAAATGTACCTATTGATTTCAAAAATCCACTCCTCTGAAAATTTGGTGAATTATTTTCCGAGTTATTTACTAAAATGTATCACCAAACTGCCATTTAAAAAAAATATAACGGTTGCCCTGCTGCTGACCTCACAATGCCTTTGCTCGTGGTCCTGCCGCCCCGCTCTGGATTAATGCAGCTGCTGTCAACGCGCATGTGCCATTTCCCACAAGTTACATTACCACTCCCCCCCCCGTTCTTCAAAAGGCAAAGAAAGAACGAGAAAGTTCTGCAGATCCCAAGGTCACCGGCGTTGAAGAACTTTCTCTATCCTCGCGGCCGGCGCGGCTTGTGAAGCCACGCCCCTCCCTTCCCCCGTCCGCTCACTCACTCCAGCGGCGGGATTCCAGAGAGTCGATTTTCTCACTCTCCGCTTTTCGCAGCCCACTCGCCCGGCTCACCTTCACCCACCCCTCGCCTCCTCTTCTCCCCTCTCCTCCTTCCCATCTACCCGTCACAGGGGATGACCTCCTCTCCGTCTCCCTGGCCCGAACATCTCTGTGTCCACCCCGCCCCCTGCCCGGCACTGTCACGCTGGTGGGTGCGCTTCCCCTTGCAGAAGCCACGATCGGCCGGTGCCCCTGCTGATTTTCACCGTCCTCACATCGCTCTGGGCCTCGCTCTGGTCCATGCCCTCCGTAGCCTAGCTCGGGCCAGTGCCTGGTGGGAAGGCCGGCTCCACGACCAGGGTAGGTGCTGCCTCTATCCCCTCCCCTCCCCTCCCTAGCCCCTCCCAGAGAGGGCGGAGGGGAGAGGGCCTCCCTCTCTGCCCCCCCCTCCTGTCTAGGGAGTGGTGAATATTGGGACCTATGGGTGAGTGGTGGAGTATTGTGTTCGGGGACCAGCCCTGTGATGTCTTGTCCCCCCATCCCCACCCCCCCAATCTCTACCCCCTCCCCTTCCTTCTCCACTCTCCCCTCTCCAGCCATGCCTGTGCAGTTGGGGGTTATGCTTGAGTGGATAGGGCGGGGGATGGGGGTAAAAGGAGCAAATTAATATTAATATAATATCGGGGGGGGGGGGTGTTAGTGGGTGTGGGGGTGGTTAGCGGGTATGTGACGCCTAAGGCCGCACCCAACGGGTCTGCACTTGGTCTGGTATGCTTATAAATTTGTTCACTTGTGAATCACATCTTCTCCAAAACACGAAGCGCTAATCGTGACATTTTTACATATTCCGGTGGAGATTTACCTCATGATGTCGAAAATCGTCTCATCTGAAAATTTGATTCATTATTTCCTGAAATTATTATTACTAATCATTATTTTTACAAGATTGTTCACCAATCTTTTTAAAATATAGTGTGCTGATGCGAGCTGGATGACATCACAATGCCTTTGTTCCTCGCGGCAAGCTGCACAGAATTTTCAATGCACTGCCTGCTTAGGCACTGTTTTCCAGGAGTGACGTCACCACCCTCCCCCTCCCGTTCTTCAAAAGCGCAGAAAGCAAGTGGGCTCTGTTCTGCAGATCCCGAGGGCTTTCAAAGGCGCTTCGAGACCTGCAGAGTCCTCCAGAGGTCACGGGCGTTCACGAGAACTCACGAGCTACCCTGCTTGCTTTTCAAGAACTTTCTCCTCGCGGCCTGCTGCGCTATGTTCCAAGCGCAGCGAGTGAAGTCACCTCCCTCCCGCTGCTAACCACTTCTCCCCGCTGCTACCCGTCCCTCCCATCTGCTAATCGGTCCGATCCTGCTCCACCCCCCCCGCTGCTACCCACCTCGACTAGGGTTTCCCGAGAGATGCCGAGAGTTGGGCCCTGTACTAGAGCTCTCTCTCCCCGGGCTCTCAGCCCGCTCACTCGGCTCCCCTCCTCCCTCTTTCCCTCCCCCTCCCCTCTCACCCCCTTCTCTCTCCCTCCTCACTGCCCTCCCTCCTCTCCTCCCCTTTCCTCTCTTCCCCTTCCCTTCGCTCTCCCCCTCCTCAATCCTCTCTCTCCCCCTCCCTTAACACCCCTCCCTCTCCCCCCTCCCCGTCCCTCCCACCCCCCCCCTCCCCACTCCCCCTTCTCTTCGCTATCCCCTTTCGTCGCTCTACTCTCTCCCCCTCCCTCTGCTCTATACTCTCCCCCCGTTGCCCTCTCCCCCCCCCCTTTCACCCTCCCCCCCCCAACCCCCACACTGTCCCCCCCTCCCCCACCCCCCTGTGTAAGTAGGGGGTGGTTAATGTGCTTCTGACGCCGCAGGCCCCCCCACCACCACGCATTGAGGGGACGGGACCCAACGGGTCCCCCTTGGTCTAGTTACTAATAAAAACCTTGAAGACTAATGTTATCAAGGCGGCCAACAGAAAGTTCTATTAATTTTCTTCTCAGCCATCATCTTTGAAGGTGTTCTCATAATTCAAATTTGTGAGCAAATTTGGAGTCTTATTAAGTACTGAAAAAATAAGTAAGGCACACAGGTTAGGCCAAATCCAAAGTACTGAGCCTATTCTGCTCTTTGGACACGAGAAGGAAGTGAAGCCCCTTTGAGAAGTACAGTAAAGAATTAGTAGCACAGTTCCAATAATGAGGATTTTTCGTCATTAGATTAAATTGGAGAAGTATGGCCATCAGAGCAAAGAATGTTTGAAAGGAAATTTGGTTGAGGTGTACACAATCATGCCTGATTTGATAGGATAAATAGAGGGAAGATGTTCCCATTAATAGATGGTTGATGTCCCAGGCCATAGGTCGAAGTAGGCATGTTACAATACCTACCTTTAGCAGCGCTGCAGTTCTGCCGCTCCCCTTGTGCGCGACTTTGGCGCCTTTCAGAGGGGGGGCGGGTTTAAAATGCCGATTTTTCTCTAGGTAGTCCAAGTCGATCCATGTCGGGCGATTTCGTCGCTAAAGAGAAATCGCTCCGACATTTCATTCATAAAGGTATTTTTAAACTACGCTAGATTATTTATTAACTAGAGTAGTTTAAAAATCATCTTCTAAAGCTCTGAACGGTGACAGCGGAACGGACCTAAGGTAGGCGATAAAAGCTACACAGTTTATTTTTACATAAAAACTTGGTTTTTAGGAAGACATTAATCATATTTTCATGTTGCGAAAAGGGGACAAAAAAAAATGTATGAACCGGCTGTATTTTTCATACTGACTTCACCGCAAACCGCAACGTTCCAATCCACCGCATTCCACTAAAACCCACTCGCTAGTTGATTTAAATGGCCATTAATTTACAGGCATTAAACACTCAATTCCTTCCATTTGGCCTATAAATTCATGAAAATGAGATTTAAAAATTATGTTATATTGTGGATTATTGTGTGAATGTTATTTGGACATTTACGCAATTTAAAAAAGGTTTATCTTTTCTTAAGAAATGGATAGATGTTAAGAACTACTCATTGAATTTTGTAATTAGATAACTAACTAATTATATGCTTTAATTTCAGGTCATCCAAGTAAGATTGTTTCATATTTGTTTCAGAATGCTTCAATATATAATAAATTTCATTGAGTTCTCTTAATTTTTAAGAAAGTTATGGGCTTTTGACTGTTCTAGATCACAGCTTTTGAGTTAAGTCAATTGAAAGGCAATGGGGAACAAGATGTTAATTTCCGAGTATGAAAATGGTGATAACGTTCTTAATACTGAAGATATGAAAGTGAATTAGGTGTTAAATTAAACTTCTTTTTATGCTTTATCTGATGGGATAAATTGCAGACTTGATTTTTAAAATCTCAACATTTTGTAACATTGCTAGTTGAAGGGGAATGTATTGATTTTTTTAAAATGGAGTCAGTCATTCAGCACATAAACAGATACTATAGCCCACCATGTCCATGTTAATCATAGTACCTGTCTAAACTAATACATTAACCACATTTAGTCCACAGCCATCTATGCCTTGGTGATTTAAGACTCAACTTGAAGCTTCTTAAATGTGGTGATGTGCATTCCTTCTCTGGCAGTGTTCCAAATTCAACCACTTTGTGTACATTAAGTTGCCCCTCATATCCCCTCCATATATTTTATATTATGCCCTCTTGGGTTGACATCTCCTTGAGTTCCATGCCTTCAATCTTTCCCCCTGTTCCTGTAAATTGTTCTGGTTCAGATACCTGACCAATTCCCTTTGTAAGGCACTAATTCAGGATTTGGACATAGCTGGCAAGCCTATCATTTATTGCCCAGCTCTGATTATCCTTGAAGTTCCTGGTTAGCCACCATCTTGAATGGCTGCAAACATTCTGGTAAATGTACATCCACAGTGCTGTTCGGTAGGGAGTGCCAGGATTTGGATCCAGTGACATTGAAGGATCAGTCATTCATTTCCATGGCAAAATGGCATGCACAACCTCTGCAACTGGTGATGTTCCCACACAGCTGCTGTCCATGACAAACTTGGTCGTAGAGGTCATAGATTTAGGAGGTGCTGGAGTAGTCTAGGTGAATAATTTATGTGTGTTTTGTGGATAGCATACACGGAAGTAGATTACATCATACAACTGACAGGCGCCTTGTGGAGGCTAGAAATCCTTTCAGGTATGAAGAGGTGCCTCGATCACACAGGAGGCTCAGACTCTGACTCTTGCAGCCACGTTCTTTTGTGCGGTACTCCAGTATGATCTAATTATACATATTTTAGCTACCTGGGATCTATACGATGTTTTCCGAATAGATCACAGGAACTTGCAATACAAAAGACTATTAAATATTTTTGAGCAATCACAAGTATAATTAATAGATTGCAGCATTTATTTGATACGAACAGCAAAACCCAAACCAACAAAATTGATTTCAACTTTCTGCAGAGTAAAAGTTAAAAGCCTGGCACTAACAGCATAAAAATAACCTACCGCACAGTCGCTGGTGTCAACTTTTGCAGCACCATCTCTATTAGATCAGCCCTAAACTCCTCCAGTAGATATTCAGCTGCTAAAACTTCTTCAATAGGATAGTACTAAGAAATAGAGGAAAAAAACTTCAGTATTAGTAATGAATAATGTAAATGTTCAAATGCAAAACATCAGTATGCTCCAAGCCAGATTCAGATTTCAGATTCAATGTCACATGCACCAATTAAGGTACAGTGATATTTGATTTACCATGCAGCCATACAGTTAAAAGACCACAACACAATTAAAAAGAACGATAGAACTTAACATAAACATCCACCACAGTGATTACTGTGATGGAAGGCAATAAAATTCAGTCAGTCTTCCTCCTTTTGTTCACCCGTGTTTGGGGCCTTGATCCTCCGCAGTCGCCGCTCTGGACGGCCCGATATACAAGCCCTCTTTTTGGGATGATCGAAGCTCCGACGTCGGGACGGATGGAACACACAAATCGACTGCCCGAATAGGCCACTTTCTTCCGCGGCTTCTCGATGTCATAGGCCGCAGACAGGCCTGCGGTTGGAGCTCTTCTCCGGCAATCCCCGGCAAGGGATCCCTGGCTCCAGAATGGTAAAGTCCACACCAATGCCTGCTGCTAGAAGCTCCGCAGACCACGGCTTCAAGATGTTAAAGTCAGCAGGCTGGCGGTCAGAGCCTTTTTTCTGGCTCTGTGAAGTCCACGCCGCGCCCGCTGCTGAAGCTCTGAGCTGCCTCTGGGAAAGACCACCAATCCAAGTTGTCAGGCCGCGGGGGAGGCGAAAATACCACAAAGAGAAAAGTCATATCTCCACCGGGGTAAGTGACAGGAAATGGTTTTCCCCTCCCCCTCCCCCCCACCACCCCCACATAAAAGCATACTGAGAGACATTAACACATACATTAGACATACTAAAAAAAGTCGAAATGACTGACAAACTGCTGACGAAGCTGTCGCACGCGGCACCACCCGATAGACAATGAGCTACACTTCACGCAGGACCAAATTATACACTGAACCCTGAACTTCAGATTACCAACCAATTTAATGTATGCAGATCATTCTATGTTGCTTATACTTATTAAAAATGTGTTGAAAAGGATTATATATCATGATGAATAGCATTTGAATATCTGTGCAACAGCCTTAATATAAATATGTTGACGTACTATATGAAGCTACATACAGTACATGAAGAGCATGCAGTTTACCATTCATGTTTCCACTCAGTTTTCTCTTGTGAGCACATTAGAATAAAACAGAAATGAAGAGAACTTTTGTTTTCTCATTCAAATTATTTTGTCTTCTTTCAATCTGTCTGAACATAGGAGTGGCTATGGTAGCATCAGAACACAAGGAACAAAAACACGTTATAGGACATCTGCCTCCTGTCCATCCCAGCAGGCCTGCTTCTCATTTCAACAAGCTACACAAAGCCAATATCTTGATTTCATTTCATTAGTATCTAAAAATCTATCAATCTCCTTTGTCCTCTTTCGTTGAAAATTCCAAAAATTAATTACCCTCTGTGAGTGATGGTTTTTCTCATTTAGGTGCTCAATGGACTATCCCTTGTTTTGATAATAAACCCAACTTTCACTAACTCCAGTTAGGGGAATACATTTCCAGCATCAGCCCTATTAAGTGCCTACATTTTATTTGTGCAGTATGTAGCAATGGACAGGGCCTGGTCATAGCAGACTACACCCACGAGGCACATTCCCTGTCCTTGGTTCTTTGGCTCTTCCTGACAAAAATCAAAGCTAGGAACTTTTTGATGGCACATGCAAATCTATTCAGGTACATTACATTGCCTTTACTACCACAACAGGATTTTTGTTTAGAATCTATGAAAGATAGAACTTATGCATTACTTTTTCTCAATTTGTTATCGCTTCATTTACAGTTACAAGCAGTTTATTGTCAATCCCAGCATTTATTGATCATCTTTAATTGTCATTGAGAGAATGGTGACATGCTGCCTTATTGAACGGCTGCATTCAAATTAGTGAAGGTACTTGCACAGTACCACTGAAAGAGGTCCAGAATTTACACCCAATGATTAAGAGGAATGACAAATTTGCAAATCAAAATTGTGTGCGACTTGAAGGAAACTTGCTGGAAGGTACATCCCTAAACTTGCCAGACTGGGTGATAAGAGCATTCATCTTTGGGAAATTACGTCGAAGAAATCCAAGCAAATCCCTACAGTGCACTTAACCAACACAAGCGAAGAAAGCCAGTCATTATGAAGCAAATGATTTAATGATGATACTCTACTTCATTCCTAAAATAGGTTAATCTGGCCACAACAAACGTCCATCTAGACAAATTTATATGAGGATTAGATCATAGACTTCCCTGGTTTACAGAATACAAAAATCATTAGGTTTTGAGATTATGACCACAAAAGTTTAGATTGAGTAAAATTAACTGTTTTGCAATTCAAGACAAATCTACAGCAAGCAGTGCTGAATTATTACCCTGAAAGTAAAGTACAGTCTACCCTCGTTATAACGGACCTCTTTATAACAGATTTCAGATATAGCGGACAATAACAATAACATCATCTACAAAAGGTAAATGAAATTACAGTAAGTGTTTTTTTTTTTAAATGCACTTACAATCTTAGTGTATGTTTATTGGCTATTTTTCCAAAACTACATATTTTTCCAAAACTTCCAACCCCCTTACTATGTTATGGCTGACAATTGACTATGGTTTGTTATAACAAGGATTTAGCTGTACTTTCAAAGTAAAATACTTTCCTGTTTATTGTGCATCTTGTTTAGTGTTTGGCTGCTTTTCCCAATACTGTACATATATGCCCCCCCTTACAATGTTATAGCCGACAATTGGCAATAACAGACACCATTCCTCCCCAATGGTTCGTTATGCCAAGGATTATCTGCACTTTCAAAGTAAAATACTTAGCCATTTCATAATGAAATACTTGAGAACAAAAACTATCTAAATCTGGCAGGGATGGCACTGTATTCACTTGACATTAGATTTTCAACTACAGTACAAGGAATAAATACAATTGAAACTAAGTGACAAGAGAGATGCACTTCACAGATTGCTTAATATGTTCTCACCCTGTCAATCTTTTAGAATGCTATTGCCCATCATATTTACACAAGATAAAACACAAGTAATATGTACATAAAGGAAAGACTTAACAATAAATGGAATACTGTTAAAATAGAGTAGACAAACGTACATGCAATAATCCTGCCATTTTTGAGGTGTATCCTCGTGGTCGTTCTTTATCTTTGAATCTAAATGCCATAGCATTCAAGTCCTAAATTGAAAAGAATAAAATGAATGTAATAGTTCCATGAAGAAAAATGAGCTTTTAGTGCATTCCTATTAGTCAAGTGCTTGGCAAGAGTTAGGAATTCTTGACTTACATTTTTGTAACATTTGAATGAAAATACTGCACTGAGCAATTGAAAATACCACTTCAAATTATCTGGATTTGAGGATTTCAATTTGAATAACATGTTTAATTGACCATTAAAACCTAAACAACCCAAGTCTATGCCAAGCCATTTCGATCTCAGGTAGATAACATAAGGTGCTGTGGTTCGCATCAGGATTGCGAGGTGAAACAAAATCTTCCATGTTTTACTTCATTTCTGCCACTAAACCATCCCACCCTGAAATAAATAAACTGACATGAGACTGAATGTAAAGCCTCAATCAATGTACAGTGCCCTCCGTAATGTTTGGGACAAAGACCCATCATTTATTTATTTGCCTATGTGCTCCACAATTTGTGATTTGTAATAGAATAAATCACATGTCGTTAAAGTGCACATTGTCAGATTTTATTATAGGCCATTTTTATACATTTTGGTTTCACCATGTACAAATTACAGCAGTGTTTGTACATAGTTCCCTCCCCCCCCCCCCCCCCCCCACCATTTCAGGGCACCATAATGTTTGGGACACATGGCTTCACAGGCGTTTGTAATTGCTCATGTGTGTTTCATTGCCTCCATAATGCAGGTATAAGAGAGCTCTCAGCACCTAGTCTTTCATCCAGTCTTTCCATCATCTTTGGAAACCTTTATTGCTGTTTATCAACACGAGGACCAAAGTTGTGCCAATGAAAGTCAAAGAAACCATTATGAAACTGAATTTATGAAACAAACATAAAACTGTTAGAGACATCAGCCAAACCTTAGGCTTACCAAAATAAACTGTCTGGAACATCATTAAGAAGAAAGAGAGCTGGTGAGCTTACTAATCGCAAAGGGACTGGCAGGCCAAGGAAGACTTCCACAGCTGATGGCAGAAGAATTCTCTCTATAATAAAGAAACTCCCCTCAAACACCTGTCCGACAGATCAGAAACACTCTTCAGGAGTGGATTTGTCAATGACCACTGTCTGCAGAAGACCTCATGAACATAAATACACAGGCTACAATGCAAGATGCAAACCATTGGTTAACTGCAAAAATAGGATGGCCAGGTTGCAGTTTGCCAAGAAGTATTTAAAAGAGCTACCACAGTTGTGGAAAAAGGTCGTGGACAGATGAGACGAAGATTAACATATCACAGTGATGGCAAGAACAAAGTATGGAGGAAAGAAGGAACTGCCCATAATCCAAAGCATACCACTTCATCCGTGAAACACGTTAGTGGGGGTTTTACGGCATTTGTTTGAACGTTAATAGACCATTATCTGTTTATTTGCACTTTATCTGCATATTTATTTATGTGTGTATATATTTATATAATGGTATATTGACACACTGATCTGTTGTGTATTCATGCCTACGATATTCTGTTGTGCTGAAGCAAAGTAAGAATTTCATTGTCCTATCTGGGACACATGACAATAAACTATTTAATCTTGAATGGCCCGGGCATGTATGGCTGCTGAAGGTACTGGCTCACTTATCTTCATTGATGATACAACTGCTGATGGTAGCAACAATGAATTCTGAAGTTTATAGACACATCCTATCTGCTCAAGTTCAAACAAATGCCTCAAAACTCATTGGCCAGTGGTTCGCTCTACAGCAAGACAATGATCCCAAACATACTGCTAAAGCAATTTCAAAGATTTTCAAAGCCAAAAAATGGTCAATTCTTGAATGGCCAAGTCAATCACCCGATCTGAACCAATTGAGCATGCCTTTTATATGCTGAAGAGAAAACTGAAGGGGACTAGCCCCCAAAGCAAGCATATGCTAACGATGGCTGCGATACAGGCCTGGCAGAGCATCACCCGAGAAGACACCCGGCAACTGGTGATGTCGAAGAACCGCGGATTTCAAGCGATCACTGCATGCAAAGGATATGCAACAAAATACTAAACACGACTACTTTCATTTACATGACATTGCTGTGTCCCAAACATTATGGTGCCCTGAAATGAGGGGACTAGGTATAAACACTGCTGTAATTTCTACATGGTGCAACCAATATGTATACAAATGGCCTTTATTACAATCTGACAATGTGCACTTTAACCACATGTGATTTTTTTCTATTACAAATCTCAAATTGTGGAGTGCAGAGGCAAATAAATAAATGCTGGATCTTTGTCCCAAACATTATGGAGGGCACTGTATACCCAGTCAATATTCACAGGCTACACTTGTGGGAGTGAATGAACAGAGCAATCTACAACTTTAGAACCACATTTCTGCAAAATACAAAACCTTCAGAAGAGATGGGAGATGTAGGAAAGCACATCAAATCAATGCAGACTTAACTTTCTAAATGTAGCTTCATCCCACTTCATTTTTACTGTACACAATTCCTTATTATGTAATCTCAGTTGACAAACATACCCAAATCTGGCTAACTTTCTGGTGAACACTTTGCTTTACTATTTAATAATGAGCATTTTATTTCCATCTTCACATAACCATTAAGTGCTGTATCTATTTTGTTTTAAATCCCTATTTCTTGAATAATTATTTCACAAATCCAGATCACACCTGGTTAATGATCTGATCTTAACCAACCTTAAAAGTTGGAGTAACAGATAAGCCTGCAATACTATGAAAGCATATCCATAAATCTGCACAGAGGCCGCTGAACATGGCTGGAGTGTGTTAAACTTGTTTTTAAAAATCTAAACAAAGCAAAATAATAACAATACAGAAAATGCAGGACAATATTTCTAATTCAAATGTATAATTTAAAAAAATTACAGAAATTTACATATCAAGTTGTAATCCAATTTCCAGAAGGATTTGGGATCAGTCATATTTTGCTCATACCTTACATTCCTGGAAAACCCATTCCTGTGGCCCCTCTGTACGAAGTTTGGCAATATATTGGAACATGTGGAGAATTATATCTTCAACATGCACTGCGTTACAAATGAGAAAATAAGAAAGTTAACATTATTTGCAACAAATTAAGAAACCAAACAATTCACTTTTATTTCCTTGGAGACTTTTAATTATTATTTCATTAGGTAGTGAACTTCCAGCTTAGAATTTTGATGCTTCAAATAAATCATGCTTATATTTTCATTAAATCAGCTATTTGCTGGCTAAAAATGTCCTAACCCTACAAGCCCTATAAACACCAACTGCTTGCATTGCAAACCAGTAGATCAGCAATAAGTCGGAAATTCTAAAGTACATTTTGTGCTTCAGTTATGTACAATTTAAGAAAACTGAGTACTGGAAATTCGAAAACGAAAATGAAAATACAGAAACATTCTGTAGGTCCACCAGTATCTTTGAAATGAAATAGAGTGAGTGTTTTTGGTTGAAGATCCTTCATTAGAATAGATGAAGGGTCTTCCATCTGAAACATTAACTCTTTCCATCGACTTTGGACACTTCCAGGATTTTGTTTTTATTTCACCTTTGCCAGCAATTATATCATAGGCACTTCAATAGGTATTCTTGCTTTGAAACATTTTGTTTTTCTTCAAATTTAAAAAAAAATCTGGAATACGTTTTTGCTAAAACATGTATTCATCAAGTGTAAAATATTTAGTCCAGCGTAACAAATTAATAGAGCATAAATCTATGTGATTGCAAAATATTATACTATACTTACCAAGCCCTTCTTCAGTAAGATCCACATTAATGATGAAAAACATAAAACCTTTAGCTCCTTCTTTTTGTCCACCAACAAGAGTATTTACCCAACCTAATAGCAAATACAGAAAGTATTTGGTGATGCATGTTGATGTTCTAATAATTTCTATAATGCTTTAAAAATTGATTATTCTTTATTGAATCACAATAATAAAGCAATGCTGGACATTTGAAGTGGAAAAAATTGTATTTTAAGCTTCAACATTTGGAAACTGTTAACAAGATTATGTAATAGAGTAATGCACTATCACACTCTATGCTTCATTGTTCAACGTAATATTACAGCACGGAGTACTGATACACTACTTTCAAGTAACAAGTTAAGATTCACAGCAACGCTACTGCACAAATGTATTAAAATATTATACACGAGAATATATTCAAAGAAAGCGACATGTTATTTTACAGCAAAATAGGGTTTGTATACACTAGCCACACAGCTGGACTCCGTTCCCACCAAAGCTTTAAAGGAGAAAGTGAAAGACATCCATACACTTCAAATGGCCAGGCAAGAAATAGTAGACAGTACCAAGAATTGCCGTGTGCCCATTGTGTTTTGGGAACTGGAAAAGTGATCAAAGAAAAAAAATCTCGATCAAAACATTTTTTTTAATATCAGAAACTTAATCACAATAAAGCTTAGCTGGACATTTTGCAGTTTTCTCCATTACCCAAGTAGATAAGCATTCTCAATAGTCAAAGAATGCCACGTTGAGGCTATATGACTTCTTGCCAAAGGGAAAGATCGGAAAAGATAAGGGGAGATAGGAGAAATGAGTATTGGACAATATGTTATCACTCTCACAAGATATTGACTGTATAACAAAGAAGCCGGTGAGACTCACAAAGGACATTATTAGCAAAGATAACCCTAAAATAAGGATAGCAAGACAAGAAAGAATTTCCCATCACCTTTGCACTTGAGTTCTGAGAGAAGGCTCCCTGGTCCTTCATGACCAATCAAATGTCCGAGGTAATGACCTGGATTTGACTTGTAATATTTCTGTAGATCTGGTATTGGAAAAGTGACATAAAGATTTCGTATATCCTTGATTGGCACCACTTTATAGATTTGCTGGAAAACAATGAACTTGTTTTGTTACAATGATCAATCAAAACAAATCTTCTTCACATATGTATTTTCATTTTAAATTTAAATAAATTAAATTACCCTGGTTCTAGACACCCCAGACATTACTTGATTGACTCTGAAAAGTCCCATAACAAATCTGTATATTTCAATGTGATCACCTCTCATTCTTCAAAACTCAAGTTTGTTCAATCTTTCCTTCTTGGACAAACCCAAATTCAATTCGACTTGCAACAAAACCCCAACATATGACTTTCTAAAGGGCCCGTCCCACTTGGGCATCACGCAGATGGCACGTGAAGATTTTGTACATACCTAAATCCTGGGGCACCGCGCGTCACCACGAACCATGCACGTGTAATGCGCACCATGTGTGGCACGACGCGCGTGTCATGACGAGTAAATGATGTTGAGTAAATTACGTGCAAATGACGCGCAAGTGGGACAGGCCCTTAACTGATTGCTGTGCCTGCACATTAGCTTTCTGTGAGTCCCATAACAAATCTGTATATTTCAATGTGATCATCTCTCATTCTTCAAAACTCAAGTATGTTCAATCTTTCCTCCTCGGACAAACCCAAATTCAATTCGACTTGCAACAAAACCCCAACATATGACTTTCTAAAGGGCCCGTCCCACTTGGGCATCACGCAGATGGCACGTGAAGATTTTGTACATACCTAAATCCTGGGGCACCGCGCGTCACCACGAACCATGCACATGTAATGCGCACCGTGCGTGGCACGACGCGCGTGTCATGACGAGTAAATGATGTTGAGTAAATTACGTGCAAATGACGCGCAAGTGGGACAGGCCCTTAACTGATTGCTGTGCCTGCACATTAGCTTTCTGTGAGTCACATACACAACCAACTAGATTTCTCTAAACATTAACCCTCAGCATAAAAAAAAACAGCTTTTCAATGATCACTTCTTGTGATTAGTCATTGGCCATTTTTCAGTTCTTACCAAGTCTCTTTGGGCCACTGTCCATTTTAGCCCCCTGCAGGCTAGTGCTAGAATACAATCTCTAATAATATAGCCATACTTACAGTGTTTCTCTCTTATTCCTCTTCAAAACTTATTCCAATAATCAATGTTAACGCAACAATGTTGATTAACAATGTCAAATCAATTTTTCTGGTTTATACAATGCTGGTTTAAATAATAGGAAATGACATGGGTGATAACCCTCGCAGAGGACAAAATCAATTTGACAAAATATTCCAGTGAACACAATTGTGAAAGGTTATATTAAGGGCAAAGGAAAACGGGAGGGTACATATTTATTTCCAGTTCTGCCAGCAGACCACAAGTTAGACACATTCAATTGTTTCACTGAAAAACAGGGAGATAGATCTCCAATGATCAATAAGAATCACTGTGCAAGCCTAGTGCACCAATGCAGCATTAAGGTAAAAGCCATGATATAACTGAATGGAGATGCTGAATGGTCCATCACCATTACTACTACTTCTACATATCAGACTTTCACTCCATCTCATTTAGTAATATAACTTTGGCTTATTTTATGACATCCTGGAATGACGTGCTATAACTTAAATCTCGATTTAATAAGAGTCACAATAGATGTTTGCAACATAACTTGCCCACATACACCATAGCTTTTCCTGAAATAATCAGTCTCATCCTATTGCCTGTTTATCATCCCAGAACCTTGTGTAGATTTCATCAAATCAAATGTTTATCCACTTTTGTTTAAAATAAAAAGCAATTTGGAGTCAATAAACTTCTGTAACTCAATTGCATTTTTTCAATCTATCCAATCAAAACCTTCAGAAAATCAATTTAAGTCTACTACAGAGATCAAAACAAGTGTTGAATTATGATTTATGATGGATTCTTTATTTCCAAGTCCAGGCAACGTAACCACCATTGCAAAATAAATATTACCGATATACAAATTTTCAAAACATAATATCAAAATAGAACACCACAGTAATGAGGCTACCTTCAGGTGCTCTTCCTGGAAAGGATGGTCAGTGTATTCATGGACAGGTACACGTTTGTTCTCCACCTCAGCAAACAATTTTACCACCAGGTCAGTCAACTCATCCAGGGATTCTGGAATCAATATAGATCAGTTGAATTAATAAATCAGTCATTATTTAAGCTCAAAGTAATATCATATGATAATTGCTGTCTAAATCCAGGTCAACTACCAGTGTTATCTATTTTAAAAGCCACCTATTATTGGCAGCACAAGTAAATGTCCAAGCGCGAGTGTTTTTAAAAAAACGAATTTCTAAATATAATACACCCGAGGTGGCCAAAAGTTACAAGCCTCAGCATTTACCACACAGCTGCTCTAACATAATAGTGACATCATCATAGTATCTTGTAAGGAAGCTTATTTGATCTAGAATGATTAAAACAGCATAGGAATTGAAATTCTATGTAAACATGAAAAAAACCTGCTATGTGATACTTGTATGTGAACAAGGGGGAAAGCTCTGAATAAATAGGTAATCTTCCTCACCTTATCTTTCCAATAAGGACCAACTAACAGCTTCTTTATTGGGGAGATTATCTTCTTTATCTACAGCACAATAGTGGATTGAGATTTTGCTGTTTAAGCAGAAAAGTCCAAAGCCAGTGCAAGATCAATACTTCAAACCTATACAGTATTAACATATTTGTTCCAATTCTATTTTGGTCCACGATGGTTGTTCTACTAGCTTCCAGGGAGACCACTATAGAAACATGACTGATGATGCTGGGGATGGGGGAAATGGATAGAAATACTTTTTTTTTTTTTTTTTTTTTTTTTTTTTTTTTTTAAAGTGAAAGCATATTTCTCCCCATCCCACTAAAATTAAGGTCAGGTCGGGGAGAGTTCCCACGGGTACCATGCAATCCCGTTCTACCTGCTCCATGGTCGGATAGTTGGCGACTAAACCGTCTCCCTCACCTGGTTTGCCAGGTGAGGAGGGGGCTGTGGACCCCCAGCAAGACCGAAAACAAGACCCGTCAAGAGGCGGATGAGCTCCTAGCGAGCCAACAGCCATCCACACTTCAGTAGACGTTGCAATCACTGTCGTAAATAGCATTGTAAGGCACCGTGCCCATTGATATTTTCAAGGATGAAGATGACGACTAAAATAAACTCTAAAAAAAAAACTATTCCTAAGTTTTATAGTTCTTAACAGGTAATTAACTGGGCTAGTAATGCAAAAGTATACAAAACCATTCAGATTTCTGAATCCATATTGTCAAAGAATAAGTATATTGGCCAAGTATTCACATACAAGGAATTTGGCTTGGTGCTCCGCCCACAAGTAACAACATGACATAGTGACAGTTACGAATGACTCTGAATACACTAAACATTAATAATAATAAAACATTAATAATAAAACACCATTGATCAAGCATGTGAACCAACAAAATACCAGATCAAAGGGAGGCTACAGATTTTTGGCTGGTGAGTAGAGCAACTACTCATGGATAAAAACTGTTTTTATATCTGACTGTGGCAGCTTTGACAGTCCGGAGTCGCCTTCCAGAGGGAAGTGATTCAAAGAGTTTGTGGCCAGGGTGAGAGGGGTCAGAGATGATCTTGCCTACTCGCTTCCTGGCCCTTGCAGTGTACAGTTCATCAATGGAAGGAAGGTTGCAGCCAATAACCTTCTCTGCTGATCGGACGATTTGCTGCAGCCTCCAGGTGTTGTGCTTGGTGGCCGAGCTAAACCAGACCATGATGGAGAAGGTGAGAACAGACTCTACGATGGCCATGCAGAATTGGACCATCATTGCTTGTGGCAGATTGTGCTTCCTCAGCTGCCGCAGGAAGTACATCCTCTGGTGTGCTTTTTTGACTGTGGAGTCAATGGTCGCCCCCCCCACCTAAGGTCCTTAGAGATGATGGTTCCAAGGAACTTAAAATACTCCAGAGATGTGACTGTGATGTTGTTGATGGTGAGTGGGGTGAGGGGAGGGGGAGCTCTCCTAAAGTCTACAATCAATTCCATTATCTTGAGAGCATTGAGCTCTAAGTTTTTGCTACGGCAACAGGACGCCAGCTGTGACACTTCCTGTCTGGAGGCAGATTCCTCCCCATCCTGGATCAGTCCAATCAGGGTTGTGTCGTCCGCAAACTTGAGAAGCTTGACAGAGGTGTCCGTGGAGGTACAGTCGTTGGTGTAGAGAGAGGAGAGGAGAGAGTACACAGCTTTGCGGTGCTCCTAAGCCGAGCATTTGCAGGTTCGAGATGTGCTTTCCCAGCCTCACATGCTGTTTCCTGTCTGTCAGGAAGCTGGTGATCCACCGACAGAGGGGTTCAGGCACAGTCAACTAGGAAAGTTTGGAGTGTAGTAGCTCTGGCACAATGGTGTTGAATGCAGAGCTAAAATCAACAAACAGGATCCTCGCAAAAAAACGTGACTGTTAAAACTTAGTTCAATTATTAATAATAAGCAAATTGAAATAACAACTTGCATCAAAATTCACATTCAGATATCTCAAGGGTAATAATTACATTGATACAATGACCAAGTTATCTTTTTTCTCAATGCTCAAATCAGCTAAATTTTCCTTCAGAGCTCTTCAAATCTTGCAAAGTAGATATCCAAATCAAATGAATCAGAATAATTGTAGTTAAATCCCACAAGCAAAAAATCATGCAAGAACAAATAAAAATAAAACTTCCATCCACCAATTCTGATGGGTTACAGATAAAGTCTATGATAATCTAATACCAAATCATTAAGCATTCAATTTTCTGCTGTTTCTCCAGCATTTTTATGTACCTTTGATTTTCCAGCATCTGCAGTTCCTTCTTAAACACTGCACCTACCCAACCCATTTATCTAATGATCTTATTATATACCTCTACAGGATCACCCCTCTTCCTATTCTTCTAATCTTCGCTGCGCTCGGTTATTTTACAGACAGTTGCTTATCAAATAATGATTTTGGACAAATATACCATTGACTTTCAACAAATCTCATTCTGGTTGCAATTTCTGGGCATATACATAGAAAACATACATGTGCACACAAAGAATTTTCTTATGCAGAAACACTTCTTGAGGGTCCACCTTACATAGTAAAAATAGTTGTTTCTTTGAACCATTGCACCTGTACAATAGCAGGTGTAGATCAATGTTAGAACATGTCAAACTAAAATCCCACTGCTTGTTTCCATGCTGAAACTCTGGTTTCAAGTATTTATCCACTTTCCCCGATATCAACTGTTGCCCCATAACAAAGCATGCTATTGCGTCCAACATGTTACACTGATGTAATGAATGCTTTTAATCTGCAAAAACTCAACTCAAGAGAATTATCAAATTAAATTTGAAACAAAGGCACAGAAGAAATTAGGACAATGGAGCATACACCTGGTGAAAGAGGTGCATATCTTAAATGACAAAAAAGTGAGAAAAAGCCAAGAAAGCTTAAGAATGAATTCACAACAAAACAAATATGGAGAGATTAAAAATGAAGAGTATGTGTAAATTGATTTGAAAAGCACAGATCTCAAGGGTTAGTATTACAAAGGTACGATGCAGCAAAACTGTTCAAAGCTTTGAAAAAAATCATGAGAACTTTAAAGTTCAAATATTGGAAAAGGGACGAGTGTGGATATAGAGGCTCAATCCTGATGATCGAGCAGGACTTGCCACCAGTTTGGATATAGGCAGCTGCGATTTGCAGAGGGACATGTCTATGAAGAGTGAAAAAAAGAGGTTAGCCAAGAAATTGTGTTGGATTTAGAATGAAACAGACCAACCCTGCTTGCTCTTTCATTTTCCCCATCCCCATCCAATCCAATTGGGGCATCTTAACTACTGTTCATCCGTCATGGCCCTTGATTTTGTGTGCTCGTCGTCATGGCCCTCGATTTCACAAAATAGAATGGTGGCACGAGGTGTGGTAGAACTGCAAGCCTTTGTATTGATGGTTACACATTTCAAAACAGCTGACAAATAATCTAATTAGTGGGATTGCTCTGTATGTAAAGGCGAGGCCCTGCAAACAGCAATATCTCCAGCAAGCCTCATAGCTCAGTATCTTCCAGAAGCAGAACAAGAGGTTAGATACATGCATATCAGTTTTCTAACATAATCCCTACTCTATGCACTGCAGTGCACAAGGACAACCCCGAAGGCACTTGATAGTGGCCATTTCTCTATGAAATTATGTCAGCAGCCCAATGTTATTTGCATAAAGATATCTGTACTGACTTTTCTCTGAAAGTACCATAATCCTTATCATTGATTCCACAATGAGAAGACATATTATTTGCTCTAACCATTAATATTTTAAAACTTCCACCACAAATCATCCAGGATTCATATAAAATCTGCATTTGTGTGCAACACAGATCCGGCAGTTGGTAAATCTACCCCCCCCCCCCCACCACATCAGTCTGAAGAAGGGCCTCGACCCGAAACGTTGCCTATTTCTTTCGCTCCATAGATGCTGCCTCACCCGCTGAGTTTCTCCAGCATTTTTGTCTACCTACATACAATTAGCAAAAGTAACATCCCTTCATTGACGACTTATTGGAATCAGATAAAAAAAAATGTTTCAAAGATTTCAGTCAATTAACTGCGAAACATTCAGAATCAAAACCAGTTTGCCGATTCCTCAAAATTACATGCTAAATGGCTCCAATAACTATGACCTAATGCAAACAATGTTTATCAGATTCGGTTTCTTCTCAATATTATTACAATGAACCACAATTTCTAGATTAATAACAAAAATACAAATTTTAGGAAAATGCTGCATGAAATAAAATTCAAAAATACAAATATGTGTGTACATTTTGTCATCACCCTCAGCCTGGAGTGAAATGAATGACAGAGCATAAATTCCTCACGCTCATTTTTGGAAATATACAAAAGAAAAATTTCAAACTATTTTTTTCTGCTGGTTACTCAAATCAAGAGAATTTTGCATTATTGGATGATACATTATCCAAAAGGATAAAAGATTTTGACCCACCATGGTCCTGGACTCTGGCAAAAATGGAACTCAACCTTGCAAATTGAAAATTGGGAATCATTAAAAAGCAATTAAATAAACTGGGTTACCCAAGTATATCAGTTGCTGACAACTACACTGAGCAATTCCAAATCCCCAAAGTACTTAAAAAGATTTGAGCAATAGGCAATGAATGGAAGATCAAGAATTACTTATCAGCACACGTTTCACCCAATATAATACTTGCCTCGCCCAAGAACACACAGAGCCATCAGGTTTGATGAATAGTTCGCTGAGTGGAATTTAAGTAGTTCTTGTCGCACATCGATGCCCATCTCGGCTGGTCTAGTTTCCAAAGTGAACTTGTTGCCTAATATCAAAAATAAGGTTAGTTTTACGCAGATGATAAATAAGATCTCAGCTTAATCTACATTCTATTGTTAATATGTCATTTACTGTGTTCGTAGGGGAGGAGAGAGGAGGGGGTTGGAGGGAAGAGGGGGGTGGAGGAGGGGAGAGGGGGAGGGAGGTGGGTGGAGGAGGGGAGAGGTGGAGGGGTGGAGGAGGGGCAATTTAGTTTATAGTGGCACAAGGTCCGCACACATGCCGTTTGGATGCTTGCTCATTGAGTCCATCAAGGCACCAATAGATATTATTTAGAAGACAAAATAAATAATGGACCTGTATATTTAACAGAGGCAGGGACACAAACTCAAGGACCAACTATAATTTTACAAAAAGATGCAGCAAGTGCAAGAGACTGGTGTCCTTACACCTTAACTTCTTGTATGTTTTTACATCATTTGAACATTTTAATGCAAACTTACAAATAACATACAAGTGCTACATATGTTTCCTACCCAAACAGACAACTGAATTGTGTTGATTTTAACCAGGCAACCTAAAAGGTTTTTATTTGCACATCTCAAGCAGTATTCTTGTCCCATGACAGAAAGATTCACCATAACATGCATCCCAAGGGCATCATAATCTGGCTATGAGACATCACCAGCCAACATGCTGACTGGTAATGGAACTCCAACATTATTTTTCAAGCATTAATATGATTATAAAACCACTGCAGCAGAATTGAACTACCAGCCTTGGCCATTTCCAACTGCAAGGGACACTACAAATGTTTTTTTTTTTTTTTTTTAACTATCTGGAACCCAAATTCATTTTAGGAGTTAGTAGTACTAAATATTAAAACACTAACCAAATTATTAATGCAACATATCAATTCAAAAAGCTGGATCAATTAACTATTTTCTATCCTTGGATATACCTCGTACATTTATAGCATTATACAATTGCATAATCTGGCTCAAATTGTGTTTGCAAAACATACATAAATAGGTGCAGGAGTAGGCCATTCGGCCCTTCGAGCCAGCATGACTGAGCATCTAAAATTAGTACCCCAGTAGTACCCCATTCCTGCTTTTCCCCACATCCCTTGATTCCTTTAGCCGCAAGAGCTAAATCCAACTCTCTTGATAACATCCAGTGAATTGTCCTCCACTGCCTTCTGTGGCAGAGAATTCCACAGATTCACAATTCTCTGGGTGAGGACGTTTTTCCTCATCTCAGTCCTAAATGGCCTATCCCTTATTCTTAAACTATGACCCCTGGTTCTGGACTCCCCCAACATCGGGAACATTTTCCCTGCATCTAGCCTGTCCAGTCCTTTAAGAATTTTATATGTTTCTATAAGATTCCTTCTCATCCTTCTAAATTCCAGTGAATACAAGCCCAGCCGACCCATTCTTTCATCATATGTCCATTTCGCCATCCCGGGAATTATTAACCTGGTGAACCTACGCTGCACTCCCGCTATAGCAATAATGTCGTTCCTCAAATTAGGAGACCAAAATTGCATACAGTACTCCAGGTGCGGTCTCACCAGGTCCCTGTACAACTGCAGCTCCTTGCTCCTAAACTCAAATCCTCTCACAATGAAGGTCAACATGCCATTAACTTTATTCACTGCCTGCTGTACCTGCATGCTTACTTCCAATGACTGATGTAAAAGCACACCCAGGTCTCATTGCACCTCCCCTTTTCCTAATCTGACACCATTCAGATAATAATCTGCCTTCCTGTTCTTGCCACCAAAGGGGAAAACCTCACATTTATCCACATTATACTGCATCTGCCCATTCACCCAACCTGTTCAAGTCAGCCTGGAACCTCATAGCATCCTCATTGCAGCTCACTCTGCCACCCAGCTTTGTGTCATCCGCAAATTTGGAGATGTCACATTTAATTCCCTCATCTAAATTGTTTATATTGTAAATAACTGGGGTCCCATCACCGAGCCTTGTGGCACCCCACTAATCACTGCCTGTCATTCTGAAAATGACCCATTAATTCCTACTCTTTGCTTCCGGTCTGCCAACCAGTTCTCTATCCATGTCAAAACCCCACCCCCAATACCATGTGCTCTAATTTTGCACACTAATCTCGTGTGGGACTTTTGGAAGTCCAGATATGTTTTCCAGGCAATGTTGCACATCAATTCATTGGGAGGATTATATTAAATACTGACCCGTTCCAAAAGAGCTAAATCGATGTTCTGGGTTGCCTGTAGATTTCTCCAATTGGAACAGTCTCCAGGCATCATTCATTAGATTTTTCTCATGCTCAGATTCAACAGCATTGACCTCTCTGTCTTTACAGCTGGCATCAAATAAAGGGCACAGGAAAAATTGTGCAAACCTAAATTTAAAAAAGTTCATAACTTCAAATGCATTAGAAAACGAAAAATCGCATCAGAAATCAGTTTCCAAATATGCTTTACAGTTTGCCAACCATCAAAAGAATGGAATTGAATACATTTTATTAGCCAAGTATAAATACATACAAGGAATATGCCGTGGTGCTTTGCTCCCAAGTAACAACACGAAATATGGTCGACAATTAAAAATAAAACATTATAATTTAAACATGTGAAGAATGTGAAATGAACTATGTGTTATCTGGTTCTTCCTCTAAATTGGAACACTGATTAATCAAGCAACGTACAAAGCTGTAGGCAAACTGGCACTCCTAATTCTCTCTGTTTGCATAAAATCACTTCACGTCTCCCTCGGACTAAAGTTAAAATGATGGCATACATGGTGAAACCAACTCCAAATTTATAAAATGATTTCCATCTTTCAAGCTGTCCTGTACTAAAAACGGATCGCCTCTTAATCTTTTTAGCACCTCATCATCATATCATCTATATAATTAAAAGTCTCATCTTGGCCACTTCCTGTCTGCACTGAATATTGATTTTAGATGCCTGGATACGAGTCAGTCACTCTGCAAGATCGCGAGGGAGATGCCACGACTGTCATTCTAAGCTGTGAATCAACTGAACTGTGAGTCTGCAATGTACTTGCAATAAATAATTTGTTAGCCCTTAATGACAATGCCATGAGTTGTTTGGCATGCCTGCGCATGAAACTGCTTTATTAGGTCCAACTGTGTTTGGATGGAATAAATGCTTTTTTAGGTCCGACTGTGTTTAGTCCAAAAGTCCCGCTCATTTCGTGACTTCCGCTTAGAGGACAGGTCACGCTGATTGCGGAAGTGCCGCTGACTGCAGAAGCCCCAAAGTGGAGAGGCCGCGCGAGTAGATTCAAGAAAGTTTTTCTGTCATATATATGCAAGTGATGTCACCCGACCCCCAAATTAAAAAGACGCACAAAGCACGAGTAAGTCGGGCCCTGTACTAGAGCGGTCGCTCTCTCGGGTTGACACCCGCCTGTGTCTCTCTCTGTACTCCTCCCCGTGCCTCTCCCCCCCCCCCCTATCCGCGCCTGCGTGTTGGGGGCTATTCGCGAGTGGACAGGGCGGGAGATGGCGGCAAAAGGAGCAAATTAATATAATATCAAAGTGTGTGTGTGTGTGCGCAGGCCACCGCCTCCCCCAATGCAACCGCTCGTTGAGGGGATGGGACCCAACGGGTCCCACTTGGTCTAGTTGAATCTAAAAGCCTGGGACAAGATACATAGAAAATAAAAATACTTAAAAATGAATAAACCATTATTTACCGATTAAGTGCACCCTCCAAATGCTCATTTGATACATCAAAATAGTAATTGGTATTTTCTCCACTAGTGAATGCATTTGAGCTCCCAGCATGTTCACTCAGAAATTGATTATATTCATTCTCCTTTGGATACTTTTTTGTTCCCAAGAAAAGCATATGTTCACAGAAATGGGCCAGGCCTGGTATATCTTTAGGATCTGCCAAAGAACCTGCAAAATTAAAACAGTAAGTGAAAAAATAAATCTTTACATACATCTGAAATTTCTGGACAATCCCAATCAATTTTCCCTTCCACTATTAAAAATATGATGATTTATTGTTTTCCAAATAAGCATACAAGGAAAATGCATATGGAATGACACTTCTAGATTATAAAAAGTGCTGCCTCTTAAAAATATTACGAGTTTAAAAAATGATGGAACACAAACTATTGATCTGCAGGAAGTTTGTTGCACAAACAATTCAACTATTTATTTTTGTTCAGTCAAGAGTTAAAAGAGTGTTTTACTGTCATTTGTCCCAGATAGAACAATGACATTCTTACTTGTAGCAGCACAACAGAATATGTAAACATAGTACACTGTAAACAATATAATAAACAAGAGAAAAAAAGTTCAGCATGTGCACATATATACATACTTACATACGTACACACAAAAACCCTCCAATAATACTGCAATAATAGTCTATGTAGTTCAGAGCTTATTTGATGTTGTAATGTTTAATAGCTAAATGGCTGTAGGGAAGAAGCTGTTCTTGAACCTGGACATTACAGTTTTCGGGTTCCTGTACCATCTTCCTGATGGCAGGGGTGAAACGAGTGTGTGGCCAGGGTGGTGTGGGTTTCTGATTATGCTGGCATCCTTTTTTAGGCAGTGATTCCAGTAAATCCCTTTGATAATGAAGAGGTCAGAGCCGGAGATGGACTGGGCAATGTTCACAACTTTTTAGTCTTCTTCGCTCCTGGGCATTCAAATTACCGAACCAGGTCATGATGCAACCAGTCAATATATTCTCCACTGTACACCTGCAGATGTTTAAGAGAATCTTCTCTTAATACCAAATCTCCGTAATCTCAGGGATGAGGTGTTGATGTGCTGTCTTTATAATTGCATCAGTGTGCTGGATCCAAGAAAGATGTGCTGTCAGGGGTGGTGGTGGAGGCCGAAACAGATAAGATAGTGACATTTAAGAAACCTTTGGATAGGCACATGGATATGCAGGAAATGGAGGGATATTGATTATGTGCAGGCAGATAAGAGTCGGTCTTGGCATCCTGTTTGGCACAGACATTGTGGGCCAAAAGGACCATACCTGTGTTGTTTTGTTCTACTTTCAAATTGCATTACCTCACACTTGCTCTGATTAAACTCCATCTGCCATTTCCCCACACATATCTATAACAAATCTATATCTCATACATTATTTGACAGCCTCCCTAACCGTACGTAACTATTTGGTGTTATCTATAAAAAAAGACGTGCCAGCACAGCTCCTTGTGGAACCCCACTGGTCATAGCTCCATTCCATATAGCCCTTTCTGTGGGTGACCTCCTCCACTGCTAGAGTGAGGCCACACATAAACCAGAAGAAAGTCTCTTCAAATTCCGCTTGGATAGACTACATCCTAACAGCAAGAACGCCAAACTCTCCAATTTTAAATAAATCTCCCCTGACCGTCCCATCTCATCCCTCATCTTCCTACTGCTACCTCTTCACCTTATTCCTTTACCCACCTTTCTACCGCTCATCTTTCACCCATACTAATCAACCCCCTCCTCCAGTTTTACAATCTACTCCTTCTCTTCCTTCCTACCTTATCTGGCACCCTCTTGTTTCCATTTCACCTCTAGCCTTTGTCACTATTTGCTATTCACCCCTCCTTACTTGCCCCACTCCTACCTCTCTTTATCAGATTCTACTCCATCAGTCTGAAGAAGTATCCCAACCCATTTCCCTCCACAGATGCTGCTTGACCTGCTGAGTTGTTCCAGCACTTTGCTATGTGTAAATGACCGAAATCCTTCTGTCACTGTATCAGGGCAACAACCCAGCCTTTGTATCCGCAAGATGATAAGAGTTGGATGTTGACCCATAGAAGTGAGGATGTGAACACAACCATGTTCTTATCAGCAGAGCTGCTGTAGCTTCAAGTTCCTAGGTATCTATATCACCAGCAACCTAACCTGAACCATTCACACCGATGCTGTGATCAAGAAAGCACATCAGAGTATTTACTTTCTTCGGCACCCAAGAAGATTCTACATATCCCCAAGGATTCTCTCAGACTATTACAAACACAGTATAAACAGTATTCTGATGGCAGTCATTTTAGGCTGATATGGCAATTGCTCTGCTCCTTAACACCTGAACCTGCCGAGTGTGATAAACATAGCCCAGTTAATCAAGGCTCATCTAATGTACGTCACAGTGTGTTGCATCGGGAAGACTGAAAGTATCATCAAGGATGCCTTTTCCTTTTTACCATTCTACCTTCCAGAAGATAAGAGCGTAATCCAAGACATCCAGGCTTAACAGCATTTCCCCCACCCCCACGACTATTATACCCTTCCTGGCAGTGCTACCACTTGCTCTTGCCTTTACCTCATTCAGTTATTGCAATTTAATATTTGTTTTGCATTACAATCTGCACCATTCTGCTGCTTTCCACTCAGTTGCATTTATCATTACTGTATGTACATTGTTTACTCTGTGACCTTCATGTGAACGAGGAATTTAATTGCACCCTGGTGAATATGACAATAAACTAATCTGAAGCCAAATCAGAATATAAAACTCTTAATACCAGTATGAACATCCAAAGCTGCAGAGGACTTGTCAGTTGTGGGATCATGAATAAGTAATACACGGATGTCATTGGAGAGTTCCAATCCACGATATTCACGTTTATCCTGTGATGATTTCACGACATTGGTTACTATTCTCTTGATTGCAGGGTTAGTCATTCTCAGGTTTCTTGTTGGCTGCAGGCTGCAAAGAGGAAATGATCCATCACAAATATTGAATTACTATATTTTTACTGCTGAAATAGTACTGGCAGAAAGCCAAAATGTACAGCATTTGAACAGCATTTCACATTGAAAGTGCAGTCACCCACCGAGAGATTATTTGATACATTCACTCCAGGACAATTTACATTTAATTATAAATATTTTTCATTCTATGATAACTTTCCTGAAATAACCAACCAGGGAAATATCAATTAATACATTGCTGCACTAATGAAGGATTGTAGTCAACCAGGAATTATTCACAAACTGTCTTGCATTTTGCAAATTTTAGGTAGGAAGGAATACAATCAGACAGCATGCTCTAAAATATCTAATTAATCAAGTTTCTGAAAGCAACATGCAACTAAGTTCTACAAATTTCAAAGCCCTGGATTTAATCATCAAATTGATTCTACAGCTATATTAATAGCAAAAGGATAACGGGGGGGTAAAATTGGAGAGCCAGAATGGACAGCTATCTGCAGAGCCAAACGAGATGGTGGAGATATTGAACAATTTATTTTCTTCGGTATTCACCAAGGAGAAGGATATTGAACTCTGTGAGCTAAGGGGAAAAAGTAGAGTAGCTATGGAAACTATGAGATTCAAAGAGGAGGAAGTACTGACACTTTTGAAAAATATAAAAGTGGATAAGTCTCCAGGTCCTGACAGGATATTCCCTAGGACATTGAGGGAAGTTAGTGTAGAAATAGCAGGGGCTATGACAGAAATATTTCAAATGTCATTAGAAACGGGAATAGTGCCGGAGGATTGGCGTACTGCGCATGTTGTTCCATAGTTTAAAAAGGGTTCAAAGAATAAACCTAGCAATTATAGACCTGTTAGTTTGACGTCAGTGGTGGGCAAATTAATGGAAAGGGTACTTAGAGATAATGTATATAAGCATCTGGATAAACAGGGTCTGATCAAGAACAGTCAACATGGATTTGTGCCTGGGAGGTCATGTTTGACAAAACTTCTTGAATTTTTTGAAGAGGTTACTAGGGAAATTAATGAGGGTAAAGCAGTGAATGTTGTCTATATGGATTTCAGTAAGGCCTTTGACAAGGTTCCCCATGGAAGGTTGGTTAAGAAGGTTCAATCTTTGGGTGTTAATGGCAGAGTTGCAAGATGGATTCAACAGTGGCTGAATGGGAGATGCCAGAGAATAATGGTGGATGGCTGTTTGTCAGGTTGGAAGCCAGTGACCAGTGGAGTGCCTCAGGGATCTGTGTTGGGTCCACTGTTGTTTGTCATGTACATCAATGATCTAGATGATGGGGTGGAAAATTGGATAAGTAAGTGTGCAGATGATACTAAGATAGGTGGTGCTGTGGATAATGAAGTAGATTTTCAAAGTCTACAGAGAGATTTGGGCCATTTGGAAGAGTGAGCTGAAAGATGGCAGATGGAGTTTAATGCTGATAAGTGTGAGGTGCTACATCTTAGCAGGACAAATCAAAATAGGACGTACATGGTAAATGGTAGGGAATTGAGGAATGCTGTGGAACAGAGGGATCTAGGAATAACTGTGCATAGTTCCCTGAAGGTGGAATCGCATGTAGATAGGGTGGTAAAGAAAGCTTTTGGTGTGCTGGCCTTTATAAATCAGAGCATTGAATATAGGAGTAGGGAAGTAATGTTAAAATTGTACACGGCATTGGTGAGACCAATTTTGGAGTATGGTGTACAATTTTGGTCGCTTAATTATAGGAAGGATGTCAACAAAATAGAGAGAGTACAGAGGAGATTTACTAGAATGTTGCCTGGGTTCCAGCAACTAAGTTAGAGAGAAAGGTTGAACAAGTTAGGTCTTTTTCCTTGGAGCGCAGAAGGTTGAGGGGGGACTTGATTGAGGACTTTAAAATGATGAAACGGATAGACAGAGTTGATATGGATAAGCTTTTCCTATTGAGGGTAGGGAAGATTCAAACAAGAGGGCATGACATGAGAATGAAGGGACAGAAGTTTAGGGGTAACATGAGGGGGAACTTCTTTACTCAGAGAGTGGTAGCTGTGTGGAATGATCTTCCAGCAGAAGTGGTGGAGGCAGGATCGATTTTAACATTTAAAAGTAAAGTGGATATGTATATGGACGGGAAGGGAATGAAGGGGTATGGTCTGAGTGCAGGTAGATGGGACTAGGGGAAAATAAATGGTCGGCACGGACTGGAAGGGCCGAGAAGGCCCGTTTCCGTGCTGTAATTGTTACGTGGTTTTTAGCAGATTGGACCCGTATTCTCTTAGGTGTAGCTGGAAAATTAGGGATTATTGCAACAAGGCCTACATAATTCCTGTAGGGTTTGATAGGGTAGATCCAGGAATGAAGTTTCCATGGGCAGGGGAATCTTTAATCTAAAATTTAGGGGTCGGCAATTTAGGAATGAGATGCAGAGACAATTCTTGAGACTGACATGGAAGAGATCCCCTGGATATTAAATGAATTAGGGGCTTTTTAAATATAAATTATTCATGGGGTTGTGGGCTTTGCAGGCTAGGTTAGCTATTAATTGTCCATCCCCAATTGCCCTTGATTAGGTTCTGGTGAGCTGCCTTCTTGAATTAATGCAGTGCTGGGAGAGGTGTGGGTATAGCCACTATGCTACAAGGAAGTGTTTTCCAGGATTTTGACCCAATGACTGCGAAGGAACAGCAACATATTCCAAGTCAGAAAATGTAGTGATTGCAGGAAAGTGGAGCTGCGGTAAAAGATCAACCATGAATTTTGTCAATGGCAGTGCAGGCACAGGTGCCCAATGACCCACTCCTATATTTATTCCTCACTGTTATAGGTCTACGATTCTCAGTTAATATTGATCTAATCCTATGTTGAAAAAGAGGACAGCATAACTAAACTCACCACTCATGGACTGGGGATGTTCAAGTGAACAGGACTATTCATTATTCCAGTAACAGTAGCAGGAATGCACCAATGTATGGGGATCAAGTGAGGTAGGATCTGATTGGATGCCATTCTCTCATTTTAAAGCATTCTTGAAACTAATATCTTGGCTGCTTTGTTCCAGGAATGTATTTCTGCCCATGGAGCCCAAACCCACGGTAATCAATATAGCTAACGTTGATTGTAATAAAATAGCAAATGGACTCCAGGAATTGGTACTGTTCATTTCAGCCTCAAGGTGGAAAAATATGTTTGGCCCTCATGGAAACTCGATGTCCAACATAACTAAGAAAAAATGCTAGATCGGTGAATGTTTCAAATAAGTACCCAACAAGGAAATAAAATGAATAAATAAAGAATAAGTTAGGTCTTAGCTCTGAATGGAAAAGCAATTAAACAAGAAAAGGAATGAGAGCCAAAGGCTCCACAGTGTTAATAAATGAAATAACAAATCAAAAGTCTAGAGCAAACTTAAATGACAAAATTCTGACCAAAATCTATTGGACACAGGAGTAATTGTTTGAGTTATGATGCTTCGTAGGAGTGGATTGGAACTAAGAACAAAGAATGTCACACAGAATTTGATGAGTGACCTGAACCTCAAGATCAAATGGATTGAACAGAGGCCTTCAGTACAACATTTACCCAATCTTGCATTTATCTCCCAACAAGTTTTCATAAGGTAAATAACATCAACTTCTGTTTTTTTTTTAAAAACATCCCATCACTATCTTTTGCTTTATGCCATGACTCTTCCACTTCCCTGCAGCCATCTTCAGACTAACAATCATTTTCTAGCTCTCACCCTACTTTTCCCTGCCTTAAAATTTACAACAATGGTAACAAATACCAGTTTGGATGAAAAAAAAAATTAACTTGAAATGTTAACCGTTTCCCTCTGAAGAGATGCTGCTTAACCCAAAGATCCTATACCAAGCAAGATAGTGCACTCCTGCTAAAACCAATGGGCTGACGTGTAGTACGCAACAAAGAGGAAGATCAGCCTTTTTGTCAGCCATTTCAGTAAACCCGACCCGACTTTGTATATCCCACTCGCAGTGTAATCAGCGTTGCGGGGGAACAGTTTGTGTGTGTGATATAGTGTTAGGTTCACGATTCATAATTCTGTTATTTTTTGTTAATGATTAATATGTTAATAAATTATAATTCTGTTAATTTTCTTTTTTAATGTTTTGGATTCAAAACACCGGGATTGGGATCGGGCTGTGCAAGGGTGGAGGGGGCACTGAGGGCAAAGAGGCTGTGCCCACACGGCAGTGTAAAAGGGGAGACCTTTCCAATCCACGTTTCCCTCTTTCGGTCTCCGCTGTGCCTTTTCAAATTTGGTTGTTTATTTTTTCCGCAAAAAGAGAAAGGCGGAGTGAATGAGAGTGAGGGGCCGAGGCTTGCATTGACCGAGTGAGCGAGCGAGTGTAGCCCAAGGAAAATCCGCCTGCTCCCCATCCCTTCCTCCCCAATAACAAATGTAGCTTGCAAGATGCTGAGACCTGCGAACGGGGAGCAGCTGCATGCTGTGAACTATGTGGAGGACTATCTGGATTCAATCGAGTCTCTGCCTTTTTAATCTCCAGAGGAACGTTTCTCTGATGTGGGAAATCGATGCTCAATACCAAGGTAAGAACTGGGGTAACAGCTCGACCCCCACCAAACTGCTGCAGCACTGGGGCGGGCGAACAAAAAAGCCGTTCCAGCACTCAGCTATTTTGGCAGAAAGAGGAATAAATATCTGACAGTCAGCGACGCAGAGGTGTAGTGAAGAGCAGACCGGTCCGGAGTTTGGGAGCCGGGCAGCGAGCGTGATGGGGGAAGAAACCGAAGGGCAGTCTGTTCTCAGCTTCGGATCTCATGCCCGCCCTCTTTTCCCCCGTCAGTGAGTCTGGACTCTTCGACAGAACAAGAGAGAAAAATAAGAGTTTTCAGTGGGAGAAAGTGCACATGTGGCGGGGTGAAGTGGGTGCTACGAGTCAGGCATGAGACAGGAAAAATCTGAAAAAAGAGGACGAGAGATGGGGGGTCCAAGTAATTGATAATTGTACCTTGAAATGACACCATTTTATTGCCTGTTTACCCTTAATTTATACTGTGATTTTTTAATATTTTTTTTAAATTGTACCTTAAAATAAACACATTTTACTTTCTTGTCAACTTAATTTACACAGAAAATGTGTGATAATCATACCTTAAAATGACACCAACTCTTTGCTTGTTTACACTTAAGTCATATTGAAAATATTTTACACCTATGTGTATGTTAATATGTTACTATATGTTAACATGTTACGCCTACCAGTTTACACTGTTAATATGTTACGCCTGCTGGTTTACACAAATTAGAGAAATCCATTAAATACCATTGTATTTAATGGCCAAATGAATTTCAAATCCAACTCTTAACACTTAGGATGAAAATGACGATCCACCTACTTCAAAGATGATCATATTGTACTACATAGCTATTCAGTCAAATTGCATACAGTGGACAAAATATTAACATCTAAACCTGGAATAATTTAAGACAATATTTGAAAATAGCACTTCCCAAAATTTAAAATTAAAGATTTCATTTCTTTAAATTTATGGTCAGATTATAACAAAAACAAATAATCTTTTATCTTCTTTTGATTGCTGGACATTTTCCAATTGCCAGAATTTGCAAATTCAGTGACTATTAAAGGGCCTGTCCCACTTTGCAATCAGTGACTGACGCCCGGAAAACCGTCAAGTTGTACGACATACACGCTGACGTATGCTGTTCTGTGGGTGACGCCCAGTTAGGGTTACGGCTAGGGTTAGGGAACACAGATGGGCTGCAAAATATTCTTCCCTCAATACATGGATTTTAAACATTAATATATTAAAATTAATACAATAAAATCAATTATGCAAGTTAAAAGATGTCAGAGTCCTTCAATTCTATTTACAGATGTACTGATGCACTTCCAGATCCAATCACTGTCTCTTACTTTTCACAGGGGTGGATTCAGCAAGTGTAGACTGAACTCCCCTCTACTCCCTCTTCCCCCCTCCCACCCCCATCCCTCCATCTACACCCTCCCCCCCCCTCATATCCCCTCCTCCCCCTCCCTTCTCCCATTTTCCAACCCCAACCCCCCCCCCCCCCACTTTCCCCGACACCCCCCATTTCTGGACCCAGCCGGCGACCGGTGATCCTCCGCACACTATCCCACACATGCTAGGGACAATTTATACAAACCTATGCACCTTTGGAATGAGGGAGGTAATCCTAACCCTAGCCCTAGGTTGATAGGCTTGGTATAAATATAAATTGTCCCCAGCGCGTGCGGAATAGTGTGCGGGGGATTGCTGGTTGGTGCGGACTCAGTGGGCCAAAGGGCACTGTATCTCTGAACTAAATATGACACAGGAGTCCCAGGGGTTGGACTCGAAACCCCAATGTTCCGCCTGCTCCTCATGGGAACTAAACTGTTGGCCACGAGTTGTCCCAGAGGCAGATCTCCCTTCCAATGGTCTCTCCAAACCAGGCACATGCCGTCAGGGTAGGCAAGGTAGGCACTGCCTACTCTGACTAAAATTATAACATAGTAATAACTAAATATAAATAATAAAGGCATGGGAGAATTATGCCTATGTAAGAGATCGATCTCATTGGTAGGCATAATTCTCTGTGCCTTTCATCCGCAGCGCTTGTAACACGGGAAGCTCTGTGCAGCCCACATGCCGTCAGCGCTGCCTGAAGCCGTCAGTTTCAAGCGGGGCTGAAGGCAGCAGAAATTCTGCCTGTGCTGTACTGCACATGTGCATCAGTCTACTACTATGGTTTGTCCAATGATGTGGTAAGTACATTTTGTGATTATGTTTGTAAATACCGTATTTCCCGGGGTGTGGGGGCGGGGGGGGGGGGGAGCGCTCCTTTCACAGCGTTTGGGGAGTCTGGCCCGGGGGAAAAGTTGCGGGGGAGGGCCCGAATGTTATGAATGAGGGGTCGGGAGCATCCACTTGCGCCGCTCCTTGCACTGAGGCGTGGAATGCCACCGCTCTGAGGCCGGGGGGGGGGGGGGGGGGGGGGGAAGCGAGAGAGAGAGAGAACTAGTCTGGGTGGCTGAGCGGCCGCTGGGCCGGACAGCGGAACCAGTCGCCGCCTTAGCTCCTTCTGCCGGTCCCCGCTCACCTCTGGCAGCTCTCCGTCTAAAAACCTCTCTCCTGCCGCTCGCTGGCCTCACTCATGTCCTTAAATTCAGCGCGTTTGAGGTTACTCGGCTGTGGGACTTTAAGGATTTGCAGGAAGCCGCTGACATGAGCGAAGTCGGCGAACAGCAGGTGACAGGTGTTCCGACGGAGAGCACTGCCAAAGGTGAGCGGGCCGGCAGAAGGCGCTGAAGTGGCGGCCAGTTCTACTGTCGGGTCCCGGTGGCCGCTCGTAGCTCCCCGAGCTGCTTCTATCCCCAGCTACAGTGCGTGGCTTCGCGCCCGGAGAGCTGCGGTAGCGGTGAGTGAATGAGTTACTGGCAGTATCCCCGACACCCTCCTTCTCAACACTCGTGCCGTACCCACAACTTTACCCCTGGCTACACACGCTGTGAAAGGAACTGTTCCCCCAATTGGTCTAGGACTAGGGAGCCTTAGGCAAATTGAAATGTCACTGTTTTTTATTTGTTTATTTATTTAACGGATAGAACAATCTGCGCATGCGCGGTCTACATTTTTTTTTTAAAGCGGACTGAGTGCCTACCCTGAGTAATTACTCACGGCACGTGCCTGCTCCAAACCCCCAAAGTCTGCATTTATCCCACAGTCAATGTTACTAAAACATATGTGGCATTTGTGCAGTACAATTAGTGGGATCTAGCTGTCACAGGCTGGGTCCACAAATGGGGGGTGTCAGGGAAAGTGGGAGAAGGGGATGAGAGGGGAGGGGGGAGTGGAGGAGGGGGAGAAGAGTGGAGCAGAGAGGATGAAGGGGGGGGGGGGGGGGAGGGAAGAAGGAGGAAGAGGGGAGAAGGGTAAGGGGGCGAGTGGCGATGGAGGGATCGGGGTGGGAGAGGGGTGGAGGGGAGTCAGTCTACACTCACCGAATCCATCCTTGTGAAAAGTTAGAGTCGGTGTTTGGACCCGACCACGACGTGACAACCTCTTTTCAGGCTGTCGCCGTAAATGTAATCCAAGTGGGACAGGCTCTTAAGGAATGCTAATTGCTGACTCAATGGCGAGTCCAAGTTGGAAATGCAACAATACATTGTATTCCATGGCTAGAAGGTATCTCGACGGGCCACGACTGTGAACTGGGAACGCGGCCAGAGGCCTTTATTGAGGTGCCGCGGTCTCGATGCCTCCCGGACCGCTGTGTAGAACCCCGGCCGGGGTCTCGTGGGTAGAAGCCCAGGTCGGACGAAGCGGCCGACAGCACCCGCGGCTGGGGCCCGGGTCAGCACCACAGAGGCGTCTTTAAACGTGTGTTTTAAGCAAAGAACTTATGGGGCATGGTCAGCCGGCTACACAATGTGAATCAAATAAAGAAAAATGAACCATCGTGATGACAAGTAGAAATAGCTAGTTCTGTTATAAACACATGAATTTAAAAAAAAACAAAAAATAAAAAACCTGGAGGAACAGCAGGTCTGGCAGCATCCTCGGAGAGTAAAGGGGCAGCCAAAGTTTTGGATAAGGATGTTGTCAGTCCATTTTCCACCATGGACATTAAAAAAAAGAGCTACTCAATATTGGAGAATTTTGTAAGAAAGAACTGCAGATGCTGATAATATCAAAGGTAGACACATAATGCTGGAGTAGCTCAGCGGATGAGGCAGCATCTCCTTCTCTCCATAGATGCTGCCTCACACGCTGAGTTACTCCAGCATTTTGTGTATACCCATGATTTAAACCAGCATTTGCAGTTCTTTCCAGATATGTAAACATAGTAATCTGCAAAACCCATAATAAATGTTCAGTATATACATACACACATATATATACACACACAAAATAAAGACATACAATAGCAGAACAAAGACACAAATGATGCCCTTATTAAAGGGCATCATTTACAGTTTACAGTTCAGGGCTTATTTGGAGATTGTAGTGTTTAATAGCCTGATGGTTGTAAGGAAGAAGCTGCTTCTGAATCTGGATGTTACAGTTTTGATGCTCCTACACCTTCTTCCCAATAGCAGGCGTGAAATGAGAGTGTGGCCACGGTGGTGTGGGTCTCTGAGTGGAGGGCTGTTTACATAAAGGTCATAGTGCGAGTGGGATGGTGAATTAAAACATTTATCTCTTTCCCAATTCTGGCAAAGGGTCCTGGACCTGAAACAGTAACTGCTTCTCCTTCCACAGATGCTGCCTGATCGGTTGAGTTGTCCCAGTAATGGAAATCTGTTTCAAATTTACAGTACATGCAGTTTTGTTTTCTTACACAATTTCTGAATCTTTATTCAGGCCACAATTCAGTTATTTACTCTGTTCAGGTTTAGTATTAGCACAGAGCCAAGATAGTTTCATCCTAAAGCAACTGCAAATTTGCACATTAACTGTACTAATATTTTTTTATCAACTCCAATGTCAAGTCTAAATCTATTCTTAATTCAGTGATCAGGGCAAGCAAAAATAAACATCCAATAGGAAAATCAAAGATAAATGCAATGACAAAGATGCCCCGCATTTGCTTCTAATTTATCCAAATTAAACCCCATTCGCAAGGCCAGGGCAGATGGCTAAGTATGGAAGCTGGTAGCTAAACTAAAACAGCTCAGCTGTTGTGGGTATTTTTGCCACACACCTTATGAATCTAAGGAAGAAAATCCCCTGCAAAATTCAGCATAAAAACCTAAAGATAACAAAAGTATGAATTTATTTTATAATTACTTGCACTTTGCCAACTCGTACAGGATGCACAAGGCAGATAAGCAATTAAATATCACAGGTAAAAAGTTATGCAAAAAATGAACTGTGCAAACTAATTCGCCCAATTGGACAATCAATTTTAATTAGAATAAACTTATTAAAGCAATATGATACGGTAAACAAGGTTTTTTAAAATCACAGAAATACTATTAATTAGCATTGCGAAAGATGTCAGATGTCAGATGCATTGGGCCTTTAAATGCCCTTTCGTGCAAATTGCATCCCGTTTCACCTCCGTAAGCCACGTTTCATTGAACCGTCACTAATACAGTAAAAGCAAAACCACTCGAGAGAACACGACTCGATAGTTGTAAACATGCTCCTCTAGTATCTTTGTAGTATCTTTGGTTGTAAACTACCGTTCCTTATTTGCATACCGTTCCTCACTCACCCACTTTAATATACATTAGACACAAGAGTTTCCCGTTGTGTGCACCTTTATAATTTGAATGGATTGGAAACGCAAGAAAATGTCTAGTTACAAGAACAAAGACGCTCTTGGAAAGGTTTGCACTTATGATTCAGAGTACACAAACTTCTGAAAGTCTCCCGTTTCCGAGGGAACACTCACTCTTTGCAGTTCAAACCTGTCACTTGGTCAGTTTAGATTCATTTTCCCAAGACTTTATTTTCAGCTGCCACCATCCGGTGACCAGCCGCTTCCACGGGATAAGACCCCAAAGAGTGGTTATTCCTTATCGACAGCGCCTGGGTTGAGGGAACCGGCCGCACGGCGCTGCCGAGTCATTCCACACACATTAGAGACCCGATGATTGACCTTCACTCCTCGATTCGCCGCCACACGGTGAATGGAGGCCTCCAACCGTCTTTCGACCGGCTGCTGTCACTGTCAAAATGCGCTGAATTTGCGGGAAGGTCAGGTTTGGGTCCCGCCACCCGTCCCCCTCCACCGGCCCAGCGCCATATTCCTCGCACAAGACAAGCCGGCCACGGCCTGCACTCCGCACTTACCGTCGAGGCCGGCGGAAGAGCTGCAGGAAAGGCCGTATTAACAGCATGTCCGCCCGTCCGTCCGCCCGCCCACTCGGCACACCGTATTATCGGGACCGGGGAGGGGTGGGGAAAAAAGGCACCGCCACGGCGATCTTACCCACTTCAACTCGCCGGGCAAGAGTCCTTCCACACCGGATGCTGCTGCTGCTGCTGCTGCTGCTGAGCGGAGCGGCCTCTCCGTCTGCGGTTCCCCCACTGCCGCCGCCGCCGCCAGAGCAAGCGAGCGAACGAACGAACGAGCGCGCGCGGCGCTAACGGCTGCCTGTGGCGCCCTGGTCTCGCGGGTCGGCGCGGGCTCGGGTCCGGGTCACGGTCAGCGCAGGCTCGGCCTGAGCCTCTTCTACCCGCCGGTGTTAAACTCACAGCCGGCCCTGCTGGAGACTTATACCATCGTGTGTGCGTGACATCACAATCCCTCTCACACCGCACCGCACGTGCTGATGTCATCTCCATGGAAGCTTTGTTCCATTCCCAGGAAGCAGGCGGTTAACGCCGTCAATATTGACTCCTCTCTCCCTTCCCTGCTTCTCCCCTCCCCTATTCTTCTCCTTCCCCCTCTGCTCTTCTTCCCTCCCCTCTTCTTCTTCCCCCTCCCCTCTCTTCTTCTCCCCCTCTCTTCTTCTCTCCCCCTCCCCTCTCTTCTTCCCTTCCCCGCTTCTCTCCTCCCCATTCTTCTTCTCCCCCTCTCCTGTCTTCTTCTCCCCTTCCCCCCTTCTCTCCCCCTCCCCTCTTCTTCCCCGCTTCTCTCCTCCCCTATTCTTCTCCTTCCCCCTCTGTTCTTCGTCTTCCCCCTCCCCTCTTCTTCTCCCCTTCCCCTCTCTTCTCCCCTTCCCCTCTCTTCTCCCCTTCCCCCCTCTTCTCCCTTCCCCTGTCTTCTCCCTTCCCCCCTCTCTCTCTTCTCCCCATCTCTCTCTTTTCCCCATCTCCCTCTTAACCCCCCCCCCCCCCACTTCTCTCTCCTCCAAAAGAGGCTGATGGGGCCCATGTCTGATAATGATCACTCATGCACAATCTGAAGAAGGGTTTAAGAAAGAACTGCAGATGCTGGTAAAATCGAAGGTAAACACAAAATGCTGGAGAATCTCAGCGGGTGAGGCAGCATCTATGGAGAGAAGGAATTTGCGATGTTTCGGGTCGAGACCTTTCTTCAGAAGAAGGTTCTCGATCCAAAACATCCACCCATTCCTTCTCTCCAAAGATGCTGTCTGTGCTGCTGAATTACTCCAGCATTTTGTGTCTATCTTCGGTATAATTTTACACGAGTCAAAACTTTCGCACCTTATCTCCTCAAATCCTCGCCTTGGGTAATTCCATGGAGAAGGGCACGGTCAAGGTAAAAGAAGGACTGTGGGAATATAGTATGCCAGAAGAGATTGAAGGCTGACACGCACAGGTGAGATCTGGCGAGAGGGATCACCATCAACAATTTCAGGATCTCTGGTCTATGGGCAAAACAGGAGAGTCAATAAAACTGTTAGTCAATCAGAATCTGTGGAGGGAATAGATAGATGATGTTTCAGGTCAGGACTCTTCAGAAGTATTAGTTGGGAGATGCAAGAGACTACAGATGCTGCAAACTGCAGCAATAAACAGTCTCCTGGAGGAACTTAACGGGTCAGGCAGCATCTGTGAAAGGAAATCGACAGTTGCCATTTGGTGTTGGGAGTTCACAAGTTATGAGTAGAATTAGGCCATTCGGCCCATCGAGTCTACTCCGCCATTCAATCATGGTTGATCTCTGCCTCCTAATCCCATTTTCCTGCTTTCTCCTCATAACCCTTGACAGCCGTTCTAATCAAAAATTTGTCTATCTCTGCCTTAAAAATATCCACTGACTTAACTCAACCGCCCTCTGCGACAATGAGATCCACAGATTAACTGTTAAAGAAGGAACTGCAGATGCTGGAGAATCGAGGGTTACACAAAAAGCTGGAGAAACTCAGCGGGTGCAGCAGCATCTAAGGAGCGAAGGAGATAGGCGACGTTTCGGGTCGAGACCCTTCTTCAGGATCTCGACCCGAAACGTCGCCTATCTCCTTCGCTCCTTAGATGCTGCTGCACCCGCTGAGTTTCTCCAGCTTTTTGTGTAATCCACAGATTAACTACCCTCTGACTGAAGAAGTTCCTCCTCCTTTCTAAAAGAGCGTCCCTTAATTCTGAGGCTATGACCTCTGATCCTGGACTCTCCCACCAGTGGAAACATCCTTTCCACATCCACTCTATGACTTTCATTAGTCTGTAAGTTTCAATGAAGTCCCCCCTCAACCTGAAAACTCCAGCGAGTAGAGGCCCTGTGTTGTCAAATGCTTAGCATTTGCTAACCCATTCATTCCTGGAATCATTTTGGTATACCTCCTCTGAACCCTCTCCAGAGCCAGCACATCCTTCCTCAGATATGGGGCCCAAATTTGCAGCCTGACCACCACCTTATAGAGCCTCAGAGTTACTTCTCTGTTTTTGTATTCCAGTCCTCTTGATCTAAATGTTAGCATCGAATTGGCCTTCCTTATTACTGATTCGACTTGCAAATTAACTTTTTGGGAGTCCTACACCAGCATTTCCAAGTCTCTTTGCACCTCCAATTTCTGGATTCTCTGCATTTAGAAAATAATCTACGCCTTTATTCTTATTACCAAAATGCATGACGCCGCACTTTGTGATACTGAATTTCATCTGCCACTTCTCGAGCTCTCTCCTAACCTGTCCAAGTCCTTCTGAGTCCTTACTTCCTCTATACTGTCTGCCCCTGCATACTATCTCAGCATCATCTGCAAACTTGACCACAAGCCTTCAAACTCCTTATCCAAATCATTAACATATAACGTGAAGAGAAGTGGTCCCAGCATCGACCCTTGCGGAACTGCACTGGTCACCGGCAGCCAACCTGAAAAAGTGCCTTTTATTGCAAACCTTTGTCTTCTGCCATCCAGCCACTCTAAAATCTTACCAACCAACGAAGTTAGGATAACCGGCCTTTAGTTTTTACTCTTCTGCTTTGCTCCCTTCATGTAGGGCAAGCCTTCATCTGGACTGAATGAGTAGGGGAGGAGATGTTAGTATGTTATAATGTGTTCATCCAATGTGCCTTGTTTGTCTGACAACAGCTGACTGGAAGGTTCATAAGTCACAGGATCAGAATTAGGCCATTTGGCCCATATTAGTCTACTCTGCCTTCAATCATGGCTGATATATCTGTCTGTCCCTCCGTCAACACCATTCGCCGGTCCTCTTTTCGTAGGCTTTGACAGCCTTACTAATCAAGGACTGGTCAATCTCTGCTTTAAAAATACCCAAAGACTTGGCTTCTGCAGCTGTCTGTGGAAATGAAACGGTGGCAATTCCACAGGTTCCCCACCCCCTGGCAAAAAAAAATTCCTCCTCTCCTTTCTCTAGGTACATCCTTTTATTCTGATGTTGTGCGTTCTGGTCATAGGCTTTCTCACCACATTCACTGTATTCAGGTTTTTCATTAAACGGTAAGCTTCAATGATATCCCCTCTCATCCATCCAAACTCCAGGGAGTACAGGCCCAGAGCCGTCAACCACTCATCATACATTACCCAGTTGTGAGGGATAAAGTGATTAAACCCCACTATTGTAAGGATTCAGGAGAGGATTCTAACTTGTAAACAGGATTCTAGCCGATAGAGGCCGGGGGCAAGATGTTGACATAGCTGGGAGTGGGTTTATCACAACTGTCCTTGAGTGAGGATGGATGGCATAGTATAGCGTAGAAGGAGGGTGATAGATGGGACCCTTGTCAGTAGGGACTAGGGATGAAAGGGACCCTTGTCAGTAGAAACTAGCTTTAGTTTAGATATTAAAAAACTGAGATAGGTCAGTTGGAGGTGAGAAAACTAGGCCAGGTCAATTGCAACTGGGCATGCTTAATGATATGAATGAATATTACTTATACGCCCCTAGTCGAGAAATTGCTCATTACCATGCACATGTATGAACATGCTATGTATGATGTGGGTGGTACTGGGGGATGTACCTATAGACTGTGCACCTCAGTGCTCTGATTGGGAAGAGCCAGAAGGGGAGGTTAAGTCAGCAGAATTGTGTGTATAAAGGGGCTTTACTTTTTTGATTTCAGTGCGTCTCAATTGGGAGAGGCACCCGATTCTGCAGATTCGCAAATAAAGCATTTCTTGTTTCGATGATTTAGTCTCTGAGCAGTGATTGTGCGCACAAACTATATCTCACACAATCATTCTCATAAATCTCTGGACCCTCTCCAATGCCAGCACATCCTTCATCAGATATGAAGCCCCAAAACTGCTCAAAATACTGCAAGTGCAGTTCAACTAATGTCTGATAAAGCCTCAGCATTACATCTCAACTTTTATATTCTAGTCCTCTCGAAATAAATGCTTAAATTTTTAGTTTAGTTTTTTATTATCACGTCTACCAAGGTACAGTGAAAAGCATTTTGTGTGTGATCCAGTCAGCAAAAATACTACACATGATTACAATCAAGCCGAGGTCAGGACTGCTCTCTAGAGGGTTCATTTGCCTGATAACAGCTAGGTAGAAAGTCCCTGAATTTGGAGGTATTCATTTTCAAACTGTACCTCTTACCTCATGAGGGGAGAAGAGAGAGTGCCCAGGGTGAGACAATGTAAAGTTTAGATAGAGTCAAAGGAAGGGAGATTGGCTTGCATGATGGCAGTGCCGGATTTACCCATAGGTTTGGCAGGCTGAAGCCTAAGGCCTCAAAATCAAGGGGGCCTCCGGCCAAAGTGTATAATATTTTTGACACTCATAGGTCTTTCTTACATATGCTGTCACAACGCACTGTAGTCTCTAATCGACTCTTCAAGAATTTTCCTTGCCCTCCATTTCAGAATAATACTGTTTTAAGCCGATAACTCGACACTAGCACTGGCAATAAATATATATATATTTTTAAAGCGCATCTTTCCAGCCCCTTATCTCATTGGCCACGCTCGGCTGCACATCGATCTGGTGGCACCGGGGTCTGTCAAACATTCACACGTGCTCCAGTAAGCAGCGATGGCGGGCACAGGGAACCTCTTTGGATACTTTCAGGCTTCAAAAGTCAATACTCAGGGGTAAGTAGGAAAGTGCTTTTATGTCCTTTAGAGAAGGAATTGCGAATTGTGTAATTTTAAACACCCGTCATCATCCTTAGCTTTACTCAAATTATTTAAAACTTCCTCTAGTCGTGGGGGTGGGGGATTGGGAGGGGCCACACAAGTTGAACAGCCTAGGGCCTCTCTTCATCTAAATCCGGCAGTGCGTGATGGTCTGGGCTACTTCCACAACTCCCTGCAATTTCTTGCAGTCTTGGATGGAGCTGTTCCCAAATCATGCAATGATGCATTCTGCTAAAATGCTTAGGACATCTGTGGAAATTGGTGAGGGTTGTTCGGGGACATGCCAAACCTCCTAACCCTTCTCAAGATGTTGAGACATTGGTGTGCTTTCTTGGACATTGCTTCGATGTGGCAGGTCCAGAACAAATTGCTGGTGATATGTATTCCTAAGAACTTGAAGCTATCAATATCTCCAATGGGGATCATTAATGCATGTGTGCCACTTTGCTTCCTGAAGTCGATCACAACCTTGTTTTTCTTGTTGGACATTGAGGGAGAAGTTTTGTTTTGGCACCAGGTTACAAGGCCCTTCCTGTACTCTGTCTTGTCATTATTTGATTTTCCGCCCACTACGGTAGTGTCCTCTGCAAATGTTTTCATTGGATTGGATTGTCATTTGTCTGCCGAGTCATGGGTGTATGAGAACTATAGATGGGGGCGGAGAACCAATATGGAGGATTATCATCCTTGATGATTGCGGTCTGCTCGTCAGGAAGTAGAGGATCCCGTTGCAAAGGCAAGTGCTGATTCTGAGTTCCACGAGTTTGCAGATGAGCTTGGATAGGATAATGGTATTGAAACCAGAGCTGTAGTCTATGAATAGGAGTCTGACATAGGTGTCTTTCTTATCCAGGTGTTCCAGGGATGAATTAGGGTCAAGGAAAGAGCGTTCACGTTGCGGCCCTGTTTTCACCAACCTTTCCACTACCACGCACAAGAAACACAAGAAGCGCAAGACAGACACCATTGTATGCAGATGCCGAGAAGTGTGTTCAGCTCTGGCTGAACAACATCTAATCTTGTGTGTGGACTCAATAAGAAGAAGAAGGGATGAAGTAGGGTCAGGGAGATGGCATCAGCCATGGACCTGTTGTGGCTGTAGCTGAACTGCAGTGGATCAAGGTTGCTTGGTAGACTGGATGAAATATGTTCCATAACCAGCCTGTCAAAGCATTTAATGGTGGTGCATGTCAAGGCCACTGGACGGTAATCATTTAAGGCATGAGATCTTGATTTTCTTTGGCATCGGGATAATAATTGTCTTCTTGAAGCAGGTGGGTACCTCAGAACAGTGTTGGGAGAGATGAAAGATTTCCATGAACCCTCCCGCTAGTTGTCCTGTGCAGTTCTTAAGGATGCGGTCAGGGACTCTGTCTGGGCCAGTTGCTTTTCATGGGTTCACCCTCGGGAAGACTGATTTAACTTCTGCAACAGTGACCTAAGGAAGAGGCACACTCGAGTCTAAAGGGACGGTCATCATCGGTTAGCCTTCTGCTAAAAGCGAGCATAGAATGCATTGTTCAACAGGGGGAGGTTGCGCTATCACCAGCGATGCTGCCCAACTTCGTCGGTGGTGGTGGTCGGTCTGGGAGATTGGGCCTCTGGCCAGGCTGGCTCCTGGTGCCTGATGTTGGTGTAGGACATTCCAGGAGGTGTAGCTGCATTTGGAGGGAGCATTGGGCGCTTCCGTGGGTCTGGCCTGGCTTCTTTGGTCGATCCATAAGGTCGGGCCTCTGGCCTGGCTGGCTAGCGTAAGTCAGTGTTGGGTGGTCCCGGAGGTTGGGTCTTCACCCTGGTTGGGCCCGACGCCATGATCCATCATCGGGTGGTCTGGGAGGTTGTGTCCATCATCAGTGAGACGTAGAGCTCAGGCAGAGGAATCAACCACTGCCAGAAGGTTGGGGCCTGTTCCTGGTCAGGCATGGAGGTCTACACGTGGCCAGCAACACCATCGGGGCATCATTCAAGTCGACCAGTAGCTCCAGGAGTGGAGGCCTGAGTGGAGATTAGATTGTGCATGATTAGTGTGAGAATTGATACCTGCAGGTTGGGGCCTGTTCTCAGTTGGGCACAGAGGTCTAGTTGTGGGGTCGGCAGCTCCGCAGGATGTCAGGTTGGAAGCTCTGGGAAATCACAAGTGTCGACGGTCTCTGTAGGCCTCGCTGGTTGAGTCCTCATGGCTCCAAGAGTTGTTCCGGGAGGTTTGGTTCCGAAACAAGAGAATCGACAGATCTGAGTGAAGATTAAGAAGAGCACATGAAATGTTGCTGATTTAAGTGCAGAGTGATTGTAATGAATATAGCAAATGCATTTCTGGGAACACCTTCAACGCCATCTTGAATAGGCTCCGAATTGCTCCAGTGGTGAATTTATGTAATTATTTTCCACAGGAGGCTGTGGAGGCGAAGTCAATGGATAGTTTTAAGGCAGATGGATGGAATGCTTTTATTGTCATTCAAACAACTTGGTTTGAACGAAATTGCATTTTCTACAGTTTTTTTACATTACAAAAAAAAACCTAAGACCCACACTTAACACAGTTTACATAAACATCCATCACAGTGAGTCTCTAACACCTCCTCACTGTGATAGAAGGCACAGTCTTATCTCTTCCCTTTGTTCTTCACCCACGGTCCAGCAGTGCAACTGCAGCGTCTAGGCGAACTGGGGCTCCGATGTTAGAGCCCCCGGCGGACGATGGTAAGTCCCGTGGCCGCTAACACGCGCTGGGTGATGTTAGGCCCCGCTCCGTGTCCTTTGAACCCCGCAATTCCAGTGGGAGAAGTAGCCGTTGCAGGAGTTCCGAAAAGCCATCTCCCACCAGGGACCTGGAGCTCCCAATGTTCCTGTCCACCGGGCCTGCTCCAAAGTCGGGTCGCAGCCGAGTGCCACCACAGCTCTCCCCGCTCCAAAGATGGCCAACTCCGCGATGTCAGGTTGCAGGCTCCGTGACTGGAGCCCTCAGGTTGGTCCCGGCCGGAGGCCACCGCCGGCTCCACGATGTTAGGCCCAACGACACCGGAGACCCGACAGGGAAAAGGTCAGGTCCCCATACAGGGAAGGGACTAACGGTTTCCCCCACGTCCCCCCCTCCACCCCCCACATATACACTGCTAAAAAATAATAAAAACTAAGCTCATGACATACATTTAACAAGACAAAAATAAATAAAAAGACGGACGACTGTAGTTGAGCCGCTGCCGTTAGGCGTCACCACTCCAATAGGATAGATAGATTCTTGATTAGTGTCAGGGGATATGGGGAGAAAGCAGGAGAATGGCTTTAGGAGGAAGAGATAGATCAGCCATGATTGAATGGTGGAGTAGACTTGATGTGCCGAATGGCCTAATTCTGCTCCTATCACTTACGACCATCTACTAATTCCCCTTTATCTACCCAGCTATTTACTTCCTCAAAGAATTCCAACAGATTTCTCAAGCAAGATCAGCCCTTCACAAAACCATGCTGATTTCAGCCTGCTTTATCATGTGCTTCTAATAAGTACTCAAAACCTCATCCTTAATAATGGACTCTAAAAGCTTACCAACCACTGAAATCATGCTCACCGTCCTCATTTGGCTTGCTCCCCTCATGAGCAGCAGAGTAATACTTGCAATTTTCCAGTTGTCTGAGACCACTCCTGGCACTAGTGATTCTTGAAAGATCACCCCAACAGAAAGTCTTAAAAGTTTAGGACAGAAAGTTTCAAAAGGGAGAAGGAGCTAAGGTTGGGCAAAATGGGGGCTGATTTGGGAAGAATATTGAACTAAAAGTGTTACATTTGAATGCATATGTATGAATATGAATTACATATGGAATGTGGATGCATCCTTTTGTATATTTCAGTTCAGTTTAGTTTATTGTCACCGACACAGTGAAACGCTTCTGGTGCGTGCTAAGAAAGTCAGCAGAAAGACATTTGTTAGAGATGGAGTTTGATGGCCATGATTATTAAAATACAAATTAAGTTTGAGTATTAGAGCAAAATTAGATGCAGAAATGTCCATTTTGAGTCTAAAAAAAACTGTCATTTCTCATGATCATGGCTGGTTTGCCTCTGCTTCATTATCTCCATATTCTGCAATATACAGCAAACTCAATCTGTTTTGTATGCAATTAATGACCAAACCCTCACAGTAGAGAATTCAAACGATTCATCACTCTCAGTGCAGTTATTCAAGAGACTCAAGAGTGTTTTATTGTCAGGTAGACACAAAATGTTGGAGTAACTCAGCGGGACAGGCAGCATCTCTGGAGGGATGGAATGGGTGACGTTTCGGGTCAAGACCATTCTTCAGACTAAAGTGTTTTATTGTCATGTGCCCCAGATAAAACTATTAATTGCAAATAAGAATTTCATTGATCCTGATATCTGCAACAACCAGGTTCAGGAATAGCTGCTTCCCCACAGCCATCAGACTATTAAACTGAACTCATACAAAATCTGAACTTTAATTAGCCTACTGCACTTTATATGCTTATTTGTGTGTGTATACATATATTCAATGGTACATGGACATGCTGATCTGTTCTATATTATTTATGCCTGCAATATTTTGTTCTGCTGAAAGCAAAGCAAGAATTTCATTGTCCAAATGGAACACATGAAAGAAACTCTCTTAAATCTTATCAATCTCTGTGTCCAAGGAGAGGTTGTCAGTGATGGTGGCGCTGATGAACACGTGATGAGCACGTGAACTGATGGACAGCATCGAGTTAGTAGATGTTGATGACAGGCGGTGCCTCTGTGTCCTGTCCCAGTACACAATGTCCTAGTAGACACATTTACTTAGCCCACTGCAAAATGATAATACCTTACATGTGAATTATTTCCTGTAATTATCACTGATGATTCACAAATGATAATCATTGCTGAAAATAAGAACTTTATAATCTATACATGACCACAGTGCAATATAAAATAAAAACTTTTGAACTCTACGAGTTAAAATTGTTTAATCTGTTTAAGATACAGTGTCACTCTGACTGCAGATTAAAATAATATGACTTGGATTTTGTGGTCATCGCCAATAGGACTCACTGCTCATTATTTTTATGCCTTGACTTTTTTTTGCTGACGGTGAAGACAAAGATAGTAGTCTAGAACGCCTCAGTCAACAGCACGCTGTTGTACGGCAGTGAGACATGGGCTACATATGCCAGACAGGAGAGATGACTCAACACCTTCCACCTTAGAAGCATCCACCATATCCTGGGCATATCTCACCTTAGTTTTACCATTTCTTTCTTCCCTTGTCTGTGGGCGGTCACGGTGGCACAGTGGTAGAAACTGGGGTTCGATCCCGACCACGGGGGTGCGGAGTTTGGACGAATCTTCGATTTTCTCCCACACTCCAAAGACGTAAAGGTGTGTAGGTTAATTGGCGTGGCGAATGTAAAAAATGTCCCTAATGGGTGTAGGATAGTGTCACGTGCGGGGATCATTGGTCGGTATGGCAAAGGGCCTGTTTCCGCGCTGTATCTCTAAAGTTTAGAGGTACAGTCTAATCTAAACTAAACTAAAGGCCTACCTTTGATACTATTTTTAACTAACGTTCATTGCCTCCTTTTATTTTGAATTTCTTAGTTTTGCAATTGTCATTTATTTTCTTTATTTTAAAAAAGTACGAGACAAGATATTTGCTCTTTGCTAATATCACTCACGTGAGTTTATAAAACTTTAAATGTATTCCATTACATACCACTTGCAAGTGTCAACTTAATTCAGAAATGGAATATTTCTTGACTTCGGAAAGTGAATACAAGTAATACTTTATGAAATATTTCCCCAAAAGGAAATAAAGGTTACATACATAAATCATGGCAATGAAAGGGAATTCTCGTACCGTATAGTCCATCATGAGGCGCATTAGAATGGATGTTTTTTTAATTCCAAAAGGCTGCATAATGTGTAGATGCTGATTACATGGTGCTTCCGGGTAAAATACTCCCTTACCAAGATGGCTACCAGGAAGCTCCATTTTGATTCGCGCAGCCCGCCAAGACTTCCCGGCATGCTTCACGAGCACTGCCCAATCGGAAAGGAGGGAGACAGTGGCGAACTCTGATTGGCCACCCCTCGCGGAAGCGCGATTTTTGAATCTGTCGCTGAGGTTGGCCGCAGCACTGCCCGTGAGTCGGGATTGCTTCGTGGGTGCCAACTTTGCTGGCGAGGAAATCATTTCTGCACATTTTCTTCAAGGGGGAGCTGATAATTTTCGTTTTGGTAAGTTTAATTTTGTCCCGGGTAACCGACAGCGAGCCTCTCGGTGTGGTTGGAGACATGGAGTCCATGACCGCCTTTTATCTGTTTAAATCGCTGGTAAATTTGTACAAAGTCTGAGAGCAGTGGAGTGAGTTTCGCAAATTTTAAGGCTTTCTCTCACCAGGATCCCTCGCTCTTTTAAGATAGTGTGACAGTATTTTAGCCACATTTCTTTAGCCACAACTTTTTAAAGGTACCGTTTTCTTTTTCAAAACAAAAGACCCACGTTGCAGCCAGAGAGTAAAAGTTAATAATCCAAACTTTCAATTGTCTGGCCGCCTACCGTCGCTGCATAATACATGTTACTGAGCTGTAGTGCATCCATGGATAACATTTGGGATAGTTTAAAAACCCGATCACTGTAATTAAAGTATCTGAAACTGGAATCTGAAGATTTTAAAACAGTGATAACTCTTCTATTTCCCAATGGCGGTAAACTTCCGTTTTAGAAACGGGTTCCTGTTTGGTGAGATGTTAAATGCCATTTTTTGGCAGTTTATGATTTTTGTTAATGTTCTGTTCTCTTCCATCTGCAGAACCAGAGTGTCTGCATTGAAATCAACTTTTAAACGAATAATTTTATTCCCGTTTTTGAGGAAGATGTTACTCTTTTAAATTGAACATTTAGTTTTAACTTCGTGACAACTGCCAACAGCGTATTTTTTAAAAAATCGGACAGATGTGTATTGTTCAAGTTGTTTCTAGAAATCTCTGGGCATCTTTAAAAATATACATTTTCGACAATGTGCAATGTACCTACGTGGCATTGTGCAATCGGGTCCACTTTTAGGCTGCACATTTAGGCGAGGGAAAAGGACAGGTTAGAGAAAACAGAAGGACTTGGACTAGGAATGTCACTATTTTTTTAGATTTAAAAAATCAAGCCTATAATCTATCCCATCAGATTAAGCATAAAAATAACTTAAATTTGACACCTAATTGGCTTTTGTATCTTCTGTATTAAAAAAAAGTTATAGTAATTTTCATACTTGGAAATTAGCATCTTGTTCCCCATTGCTTTTCCATTGATTTAACACGAAAGCTGTGATTGACGACAGTCAAAAGTCCATAACTTTCTTAAAAATTTGGAGAACTGAATGACATTTTCAGTTATTATAGATTGAAACATTCTGAAACAAATATGAAACGCCTTACTTGGATGACCTGAAATTAAAGCATATAATTAGTTAGTTACCTAATTGTAGCTAATTACAAAGTTGACCTTTGTGACAGAAGTAGTAATAAATACCAAGACTGCCTTGAAAATTCAAAAATGTACCATTCTCAAGATCAGAACGTAGACAAAATGTTGGAGTAACTCAGCGGGGCAGGCAGCATCTCTGGAGAGAAGGATGATTCGTTTTGGGTCGAGACCCTTCTTCAGACTTTGTTTTGGAAAGTTGAGCTTCCAGTGTTGTCCCTCACAACTCAAGTCCCTGTAATGTCCACAACACCATAGTTCCATTGCTCTAATTCAGACTCCTTTACCCACAATATTTGAGGTATTGAAATAAACGCACTTCAGCCCATTAGTTTCACATTAACCTCACCCTGCCCGTCCTCTCCTTTAAGACTTACCAGTCATAATCTATACCTTTTTCATCAGTCCATTTATTTACCGACCACCTGCTCTGGTTCCTATCCCTCTGCCACTCTAGTTTAAGCCCTACCGAGTAGCATTACCAAACGTATCTGCAAGGATATTGGTGCCCCTCCAGTTCAGGTGCAACTGATTCCCCTTGTAGAGGTCACCTCTGCCCCAGAAGAGATCCAAAAAGTCTGTAAATCTGAAAGCCTGCCCTCATCTTCTCAGTTCGGCACACATCCATTACGCAAAAAGCTGGAGTGGCTTAGCGGGTCAGACGGCATCGCTGGAGAAAAAGAATAGGTGATGTTTTGGGTCAAGCAGGAAATGTCACCTATTCCTTTTCTCCAGAGATGCTGCCTGCCCCGCTGAGTTACTCCAACATTTTGTGTCTACATTCTGATCTTGAGAATAGCACATTTTTGAATTTTCAAGGCAGTTTCGGTGTTTATTATTATTTCTGTCATGGAGGTCAAGTTTTGTGTCTATCTTTGTTTTAGGCCAGCATCTGCAGTTCCTTCCTACACATCCATTACACTCTCCTTTTCCTAATCTCCCTAGTACGTGGTATCTGGAGATTGCTACCGTCGAGGGCCTAATTTTGTCTAACTCCATGTATTCACTCTGCAGGACCTCATCCCTTTTTCTAATGTCATTTGTGCCAATGTGCACGACTTCTGGCTGCTCTCCCTTCTGCTTGAGAATGTTCTGCAGTTGCTTGCAGACACCCTAGACCCTGACACCAAGGAGGCAACCCACCATCCTGGGCATTCGTTTGTGCCCATGGAATCTCCTGAGCACCCTCTCCCCTAAACTAATCGCTCTGTCCGCCTTCACCTGTCCACGCTGTGCCTCAGAGCCAGGCCGGGTGCTATAGATCTGACTGCTGTTGTCATACTTCCCAACAGTATCCAAAAGGATTTGTTTGTTTTGGATGGGAATGGCAGCAGGGGATTCCTGCACTGCCTACTCCCTTTCCTAGTGGCCCACTTTATTGCTGCACCTTAGGTGGGAACAACTTGCAATAACCTATCCGCGACACTCTAAGAGACCATAGATGTCCCATTCCTCTCTACCACCAATCCACAACTAGACAGCTTTGAATAGTTTTAAAGAAGAAACTGCAGATGCTGGAGAATCGAGGGATACACAAAAAGCTGGAGAAACTCAGCGGGTGCAGCAGCATCTAAGGAGCGAAGGAGATAGGCGACGTTTCGGGTCGAGACCCTTCTTCAGACCTTGAATAGTTTGTCTGAGCTTATGTTATCTCCACCTATCCAATGAATGGCCAAAGAATATAAACATGTAGGAGTGGGCAATTCTGTCGTTGTGCAAAATTGTGCATTGTGATTTTCTTTTACTTCATTTCTTCCATCTAACAGTGATAGGAGGCTCTTTATTTAGCACCGATTAATGCATTTTATTGATTCAGTGTCTCGTCCACACCTTTCCTCTCTTGTTAAATCGAGGCTTAAACTATCTTGGAGATAGGCACAAAATGCTGGAGTAACACATTGGGCGGGACAGGAAGCATCACTGGAGAGAAGGAATGGGTGACGTTTCGGGTTGGGACTGGGTCTCAAACCAAAATGTCGCCCATTCCTTCTCTCCAGCGATGCTGCCTGTCCCACTGAGTTACTGTTGTCTATCTTCAGTTTAAAGCAGCATCTGCAGTTCCTCCCTACACAACCATCTCAGAGCTTTGGTATCAAGATTGTGCCTGGAAGGGAAATGGGTCTGCAGAATGAGCTTCCTACCGTCAGTTGATGTCTATAATGATGAGGGTCTAAATGGAATAGATTATTGTTGCCAGCAGTCATAATAGACAATAGGTGCAGGAGGAGGCCATTAGGCCCTTCGAGCCAGGACCGCCATTCAATGTGATCATGGCTGATCATCCCCAATCAGTACCCCGTTCCCGCCTTCTCCCCAGATCCCCTGACTATTTTTAAGAGCCCTATCTAGCTCTCTCTTGAAAGCATCCAGAGAACCTGCCTCCACTGCCCTCTGAGGCGGTGGAGGCAGACTATCTGAATATCGGTAATATCTGAAGACTAAGTCTAGGACTCGATTAATTAGAGGTTTTTGTTTGATCAGGAATGTATCTTCCCCGCATCTCAGAAAAAAGCAGCATTTGAACACAATTTTGTATGTCGCAACTGGAATTTGTTTAGTGTCATTGCTGATTTGCATGTTTTTTCCGTCTATAAAACTTGCCTTTTCTTTACTTCCATTTTTTAAAATTATTTTGCCCAATATCAGCAATTTCATCCCCTAGCTATGCCAAGGTCTATTATTGTATTTTAAATAACATGCCCAAGCATTTTATTAATTTTACTTACAATCATGATATAAGTAACCCAAAGAGCTACAGACCCATTTCCCTCCTCTACATCACCTACAAGCTCTACGAGAGGCTACTACTCCAACGCCTTATGCCACTTATAGACTCCAAGCTTACTAAAGATCAAGCTGGCTCCCGCCCTGGCCGCTCCTGTGCCGGGCAGCTACTGAACCTCACCCAACACATTGAGGACAGTTTTGAGTGCAAACTCATCACCGGAGCAGCTTTCATAGACCTCACCGCTGCCTACGACACTGTCCAGCACCGCACCATGATCAGGAAACGTTTTGACATGACTGGTGACCTCGACTTGTGCCAAGTCATCAAAAGCCTTCTCAACAACAGGCGCTTCTTCGTTCAACTAAACGACAAGAAGAGCAAATGGAAAGCCCAAAAGAACCCACCTTCAGAACACCAAAGCCAAGGTCAACACTCGCAACAACATCCTGCGCAAACTGGTAAACTCAAAGTGGGGCGCTGATCCACCAACCATCCGTGCAACTGCCCTAGCCCTGTGCTTCTCCACAGCTGAATACGCACGCGTGCTCAAGCTGGAGCCGCTCCCACCACACCAAACTGGTTAACACAGCCCTCAACGGCACCTGCCGCATTATCATGGGATGCGTAAAGACAACGCTAGTCCCGTGCCTCTACGCCCTAGCTGGTATTGCCCCCCTCCCCTCAGATGATCCATCGTCGCCCAAGACGAGCGGAGAGCACAGGAGATCGGTACCAGGCACCCCCTGTACGGACACACAGCACCTCCACCCCGACTGAAATCCAGAGCCAGTTTCTTGCAGACATCCCACCACTCCAGACAACCAAAGAAACAGCAAGGACCAACATCTGGAAAGATGAATGGAACCAGCTCAACACACGAGCCCACGACTGGATGGAGAGGGGAATCACTCCGACTGAATGCCTCGCCAGTGGGCACGACCTCCCATGGCCAACCTGGAAGACCCTCAACAGATTACGAGTGGAGCAGGGGAGGTGCAAAGCACTTATGAAAGCATGGAACTACCAGGCAGAAGACACATGCAGCTGTGGAGCAGTACAGACAATGTCCCACCTACTGGAGTGTGACGATGCCCCCCAGTGCAGCCCCCAGGACCTGACTGAACCGACCCGACCAGATGTGACCTGCGCCAGATACCGGCAGAATGACATCTGAGATTGCAACGGACTCGAAGAAGAAGAATGAGCCATAAATCCCAGAATCCATTTTTGACCCTGAAGTAGCACGCAAGCTAGTTGCTATTTTTGTATTTGGTGTTAAACTGTGTTAATGCCAAACCTGCAGCTATCTGTATTGGAAAATATATTCCTAATAGACAAAAAAAGCTGGAGTAACTCAGCGGGACAGGCAGGATCTCTGGAGAGATGGAATGGGTGACGTTTTGGGTCGAGACACTTAAACCAGCATCTGCAGTTCCTCCTTGCACCTCTCCTAATACCCTTTTTTCCCTGACATTTCAAAGTCAAACTTTTAGTCCATTTATTTCATTAACATCCAAATTATGGTATATTTTTTGTCTACCGATTAAACACAAATATTTCCACAAAGCTCTCATTCAAATCAAAATTAGCGGTGAGCAACAGCCAGAATGTGGATTATTTCTGTGAGATTCCTCTGACGATTGGACTCTATTCAGATCTGTTATCATTAATAACTAACCTCTGACAAACATCGATGGTTCCATTTGTATTGTGCTTTGTTCATGCCCTGGTCCAGCATTGGGGCGTTTATCCTGTTTGAGAGCTCCATCAAATCTGATGCCTTGCCTTTGCTCAACATCGCACAATGCCTTTGTCCACAATAATCTCTCAATCTTGACCGCCCTTATATTTCTGGAGTCAACTGTCCTCTGTGGAAATTATTTCTGTTGTCGTTTATATGGAAAGATCTAGCCCAAGCTTTTGCGACCCTTCATTTAAATGTTCCCTATTAATTGAAAATAAATCTTGATTGAATCCTATCACTTAAATACAAAGTGGATTGTATAAACAACATTTTCTTTAACCTGCTAAGAGATTTAAAAGAGAACAAGCTTGCAGTAGTAAAAAGTGTCTATACATACAATTTTCTCAATTCTGTTAACCCAGGCTGCCTCCTCCCCCTCCCCACCTCTCCCTCAGCCCTCGGGCCCTGGCATTCCTTCTCTATCTCCCCCCCCCCCCCCCCCCCACCCAAGTCGCACGAGTTTCTCATTTTCACACTACAAACAGCTTACAATGGCCTGTTTCCTTTATCATCAATACTTTTTTTGCACATCTTTCATTCATTGTTCTTTATCTCTCCACATCACTGTCTATATCTCTCGTTTCCCTGATCCCTGACCAGTCTGAAGAAGGGTCTCGACCCGAAACGTCGCCTATCTCCTTCGCTCCTTAGATGCTGCTGCACCCGCTGAGTTTCTCCAGCTTTTTGTGTAACCCCAGTGTCTATACATAGTTGCCCAACATTTGTAACGTCAACAAATTGTGCATCCTTATGAAATATGAGAACTTTTAAATATTTTTAAATTAATTTATCTTTCTCCCAGGTTGTTGGAAACGAAAACTAAAATGTCATTCCAAAATCCTTCAAATAAAAAAGATGAAAAGGCCAAGAATATACAGGTTGTTGTGCGATGCCGGTAAGTCTGGTTATCTTCAGCAGAACACGAGATAAACAAATGCGTTCAGCTATTGCTGCTGTTATTGCACAATCTTAGGGTGATGTCCAAATTGCCTCCTGTCACTGAGTTGAGTTTCCATGTGGAAAGCCCATTTTACAGAGTTTGGTTTGGAGGACAAAAATTGATGGCAACTATCAGATCAACCATGAGTTTAGTGCTAGAGCAGTTTCCGAGTCATTTGAAAGACAAAATGCCTGAGTAACTCAGCGGATCCGGCAGCATCTCTGGAGGACCTGGAGGGGCGACATTTTGGGTCAGGTGAGAACAATTTCTGTCAAGGTGGAAAAGGGTGTTAGTGGAGGTACATTTTGCGTCTCTTTTCGAGGAAGAAATGGAGGACCTTGAGGCCTTCCTTGCCTGTGGTGGAGTTGGATAAGAACTGGACGTCAATGGTAAAGATGAGATTATGTCGTTAAAGGGTGCGTGAGATGTCTTGGATTTAGGTGGGACGGGTTTGGACATGAGGGATAGGATGGAATCATGGTATGTGGAGATGAGTTCAGTGCGGCAGGAGCCAGGAGAGTCCTGTTTGTGGATTTTGGGTCGGAGGTAGACACGGGCAGTGTGAGCGGGGGGGATGATAAGGTTGGAGGATGCGGAGGAGAGATCATGTCAGGTGATGAGTTCGGAAACAGTTGGGGAGATGATGGCCTGGTATCTGTGGGCCATGGTCGAGGGGTAGTTAGGAGGAGGTGTCCAAGAGCTGGTGCCTGGCCTCAGCATGGAAACTGACAACTTGCCAGTCTACAACAGCACCTCCCTTGTCGGTGGGTTTAATAACCATGCTGGGATTGTTGCAAGCAGGCAAGAGATCGGAGTGGATAAGACCTTTGATGTTGTTCCGTCATTGGAAATAAAAAAGATCTATTCCTTTTTTCATTTAGACCTTCCAAGAAACAAGGCATAAAGTGAATTTGAGTTATATGAACAAGCTATCATGTTTGATCTGAATTTGTTATTCCTCGTGGGTCAAAGCTAATGGCAACAATTAGCCCCTGGATTTGTGGACCAGACGAGACTAAGATCAGTGTGATCTATAATCTACATTGTACACCTTTCTGATTATGTGGTGCCCTTACTGTTCATAATCTGTAGTCTGTTTCTAACGAAACAGACTACAATTGCAGACTAAAGTTGATGGAGTCACATTGTAATGCAAGTCTCTTGCACGCCTCACCTTGACCTGAAGCTGGTGGTAACATGTTTAAAATAAAGATAATTTGAACATTTCCAGGTCAGTGCCTTTTGGAAAAAGGAGAAGGGAAAGATCATGGTATGGGAAAAGCAAAAGTTAGTCGAGTTTTGTTTATACGGGTTGTGAGATGATTAATTAGTCCTTCCCATCTGTAGCAATCGGAGTGGTATTCTTTTGACAATGGCATTATGTTGGAATTGGTACAAAGATGGGATATTGTCCTGTCTGGGCATTTTACCACATAGTTTCAAGAGGGTAAATCTTTATATTTGATCCTCACGTGTTTAATCATGCAGTTAAATGCACGACAAGATTGTATTTAACTTTACATGTACACAGGTAAAATGTATTTTTATTTCTGATTCCTCATTTCTTCTGCTTTCCAAAGCTAAGTTTTAAAATCCTAGCATTGGCAGGGGCATAAAATTAGAGTACATTTGCTTTCAAAAGTGGATAACTGGAGACGGACTGGGTGTTCTATTATGTTTTGCTTCAGCTATCTTTTATTAGTGTTGTGTGGTGGTATCGCAGGGCTCCTGTCTTCCGGTCTGGACAGCAATTGAATTGAGCACAGCTATTTAAAAAAAAAAAATAAGTGTGTATCTATTCTAAAGAACTTGACAAACGCAAATACTGAAATGTTGTTGAACACGTGATTTTCTCCCTAGGCCTCTCAGTTTATCCGAACGCAAGGCAAACGCCTCCAACGTGGTTGATTGTGATCCAGTCAGAAAAGAAGTCGCAGTGCGTAGCTCTGTGCCGGGGAGTGATAAAGCTGCCAAAAAATACACCTTTGACATGGTATGAACCTTGGTGCTTGCTTCATACAGAATTTGAGGGAATATGGAGATGTTAAAACGAATTCTGAATATATATATATATATATATTTTTTTTTATTAATTCAGGTCTTTGGACCAGCAGCAAAGCAAATTGATGTCTACAAAAGTGTGGTGTTTCCCATCCTACATGAAGTAATCATGGGGTATAACTGTACTATTTTTGCGTAAGTTCAAACATTTTTTAAGTGGAAATAGTTAAATTACATTTTTCTACTCTGAATATTGGTTTTCTCTATCAAATTAATTATAGGATTCTCTAGTATTAAGTCCATCTTACCATGATCAGTGTTAATTTTTACATTGCAAAAAAATTACTACTTAATCGCCTGCACCCAGATAATTCAAACTTTACATCAACCATCTCGACACATTCCTAAATCTTTATTGTGTTGCACCTCATAAAAAGTACCATCTAGCAGGAGAATGTGATTAATCGGAAGAGGTTTTGTCTGCTGCTTTGCAGAGCCACTGAATAGACCTCTGTTGACGAAACAGTTTGCATCTATCAGTGGAAGAGCATGAGGAAAATTGGCCAAGAGTGGTGCAGTTGGTACAAACGTTGCCAGGCAGCTGGGTTTGATCCTGCCCTCTGGTGCTGTCTGTGGAGTTTGCATATTCTCCCTGTACCCGTGTAGATTTTCACCGGGTTGTCTGGTTTATTTCCCCATCCCAAATACATGCGGATGTGTAGGTTGACTCAAAGCTGGAGTAACTCAGCGGGGTCAGGCAGCATCTCTGGAGAGAAGGAATGGGTGACGTTTCGGGACGAGACCCTGAATTGGCCTGTGTAAATTGCCCTGGTGTGTAGGAAATTGATGCAATAACTTACAATCGTTCAAAGTTCTCATTCTTTTTTTCCTTTCAAAAGCCGTTCCCCAAACAGCTGAACTGACTCGCCTAATGTCTGTTTTCGTCTGTCAGGTCTAAAATTGGTGTTGAGATTATAACTGCTCCCTTTGAGTAGTCCCCTTATTAATCACTCTGTTCAGGATAGGGGAACTCCGCTGACCATTTTTTTGTTTAGACAGGAAGGTGATGGTTGAAGGGAACAGGGGGAATGGGATTTGTTCTTCTCGTGCTGCTCCAACTGTGGTTAGCCAGCTTGACACAGACAGAAGGTCTTATGTCGGATAACTTTAGGTTGTGTGGTCCAGCTGTTTATATTTGTGCCTAAAAGTTGTGAAGCTTAGAAATTAGAAATTACAGATGTTGGTTTATTATTTTTTTAAAACCGTGCAGATGTAACTCAGTGGGTCAGGCAGCATTTCTGGAGAATGTGGATAGGTGATGTTTCGACTCGGGGAAATGTCACCTAGACTAGGGTTCCGACCCGAAACATCGCCTATCCATGTTCTTCTGACCTGTTGAGTTACTCCAGCATTTTGTGTCTTTTTTTCAAGTCAAGTCAAGTTTATTTGTCATATACACATACAAGATGTACAGTGAAGTGGAAGTGGCAATGCCTGTGGGATTGTGCAAAACAACAGAACAGAACCTGTATTTACATTTTTTTAAAGACGCGACAGTAATTGGGCCCTGCTGAGATCAGAGTGTACAGTCCTGATGGCCTGCAGGAAGAAACTCCATCTCATCCTCTCTGTTTTCCCAGCGTGACAACGGAGGCGTTCGCCTGACCGTAGCAGCTGGAACAGTCCGTTGCTGGGGTGGTCGGGGTCCTTCATGATCTTGCTGGCTCTAGATCTGCACCTCCTGGTGTATAGGTCCTGCAAGGGGGGGAGGGGGGGGGGGGGGGAGTGTAGTTCTCGTGGTGTGTTCGGCCGAATGCACTACTCTCTGCACAGCCTTCCTGTCCTGAGCATAGCTGTTGCCAAACTAGATCGAGATGTTTCGGGTCAGGATACTTTCTACTGAACCAGAGTTGAAGGATCCTCGGAGAGACTCTGACTTTCCTCAGCTGCCTGAGGTGGTAAAGGAACTGCCTTGCCTTACTCACCAGTGCGGCAGCGTGTGTTGTCCATGTCAGATCCTCTGATATGGGCTTCCAGGTATTTAAAGCTGCCCACCCTACCCACAGTAGTCCCATTTATCCCCAGTGGCGTGTATTTCTTCGGTTGTTGAGCCCTTCTAAAGACCACAATCAGCTCCTTAGTTTTAGTGGCAATCAAGAGGAGGCTGTTGTTTTGACATTGTTGGCCTTCTCATTGTTATCGGAGATCAGGCCCACCACCACTATGTCATCAGCAAACTTGATGATGGAGTTGGAGCTGAACCTGGCCACACCGTCATGTGTGTACAGGGATTACAGTAAGGGGCTGAGGATGCAACCCTGGGGGGGGGGATCCCGTGATCGGGGTGAAGGGATTGGAGGTATGTCTCCCCATCTTGGCCACCTAGGGCCAGGCAGTGAGAAAGTCCAGGTTGTTGTTAGCCGGCAAGCTAGGGGTGATGTTGCCCGCCTCAAATCGTGGATAAAAAGAGTTCAGGTCATCAGCTAAGGAGCATTTTTGGCATGAAACTTCCTAAATTCTCCATTTTTAATTTGACTTAGCTATGGGCAAACTGGTACTGGGAAGACCTTTACAATGGAAGGTGAAAGATCACAAAATGAACAATTCACTTGGGAAGAGGTAAGTGACAGACTTGCATGTATTTTTTCTTCTCTTTCTCCTTGTAGAAAAGAAACTTAGGTTAAAATTGTCAAACTTGCTGTGATCTTTGTAAACTTTCTTTGCTCCTGTGTCATGTGCTCAAGTTCATTCATGTTGCCATTGTATCCACAATGTTAGAACTGACTCAATTTTAATGGGGTTAGTAGCATTCAAAGAGAAAAAATAATGTATTTATTAGTGAATTAATCAACCTTAGAAACTCTTAAATGAAGTAGCTGGGCACGATTATGCATAAAGTTTGTAAGAAGTTGAGCAGTTGTATTTTTCATGTATTTAGAGCCATTGGAATACTGTTTGTTATTTGGATCTGGACAATCTGATGGACTGTTTCATATAACCATATAACAATTACAGCATGGAAACAGGCCTTCTCGGCCCTTCCAGTCCGTGCCAACCATTTATTTTCCCCTAGTCCCATCTACCTGCACTCAGACCATACCCCTCCATTCCCTTCCCGTCCATATACCTATCCACTTTACTTTTAAATGTTAAAATCGATCCTACCTCCACAGGAAGATCATTCCACACAGCCACCACTCTCTGAGTAAAGAAGTTCCCCCTCATGTTGCCCCTAGACGTCTGTCCCTTAATCCTCATGTCATGCCCTCTTGTTTGAATCTTCCCTACCCTCAATGGGAAAAGCTTATCCACGTCAACTCTGTCTATCCCTTTCATCATTTTAAAGACCTCAATCAAGTCCCCCCTTAACCATGAGTCAAGAGGACAAATCGGGTCAAGTAGCATTGAAGCAATTTGAGTGCCGGGTTGTAATTGCGAGTTAAATGTGAAAACTGCGTTTTATAGGACAAAGAAACCCTTGGACCAATTTCAAGTCAATGGAACAGTAGGACATCCTGTAACCTTTTCAAACAGTTCACAGTGTCTTGTAAAGTGGATTGGACTGACTTGTATAAATTATAACTGACATGTCTTGTTATTAAGGCTTTACTAATACTGTGTCAATTTTTTATTGCCATGCCCTGGTCAACTTGTTTTAAGTGATAAACTTTGCTCAATTTGGTTAATCTAAGCGTTCCATAAATTAAAATCATTTGTATTACAACCCCCTAGAAAGTCGATCAAAGTGTTAACATTAAGAGGTCCGAATCGGCAGAGTAATAACTAATAAGTGTTATTCACTCTGCTGGCTCTCAGACACTGGCTTCTTGTTTCCTAAATTCACTTGAGAAAAGGATCCCTTGACTTGTTATGGTTTGATTCCATGGGAATATCTTGGCTCTTTGGATGACTTCACTTCAATAATGCTTAATTGTTCATAAGAGCACTCTGGTGCTCCTGAAGTTATGAAAAGTGCTATGTAAAGTAAGTCTTAAATAACTTGTTATCCCTCCTTGCTTTTCTTGCTCTCTGCAGGATCCTTTAGCGGGTGTTATTCCACGTACACTGCATCAGATTTTCGAGAGACTGGCAGCTCAAGGTGCTGAGTTCTCTGTGAAAGTTTCTTTGTTGGAAATCTACAACGAGGAGCTCTTTGACCTTCTGAATCCTTCGTGTGAAGTTGGCGAGAGGCTGCAAATGTTTGACGATCCTCGTAATAAGGTAATGTTCCTTTTTTTTTTAAAGTGTTGTCATCTTAACAGGACACAAAGTGCTGGAGTGACTCAGCAGGTTAGGCAGAATCTTTGAAGAACTTGGATTGGTGATGTTTCCGGTTGGGACTCTTCTTCAGAAAGGGGTACCGAGTCTCCGCTGGGTCTCGCCGATGTAAAGGAGGCCACACAGGGAACAAAGAACGCAGTAGATCTTGGGAGCAGATGCAAATTGAGACCTAGAGATGGCATCTTTGTGAGCGGAACTGTGGGCAGAGGTCTAGTCCAGATAACTGTGGCTTTGCCGTAGACGCCAGTCGATGGTGTATCCCCTGTGCTGGAGACATCTCTAATACCCCCCCCCCCCCCCCCTCCCTTTCTTAATCTGGCTGTGTCCATCACAGGGGAGAAACTATCTTTATACAATATCTTTAGACTAGCTTTATCTGCCCCCCCCACCCCAAGGTACACTCCTCTGCAACCATAAACATTGCCACTCCTATCCCAATACCTCCCTCAAGGGACCTCAGCAGTCATGACGGGGAAAGATCCGGTGTTTCCGATTTGGCCTCCAGTACTTCGGCAAGACCAAGCGTAGACTGAACGTCCATTTTGCCAAATAATTGTGTTTGGTCTGTCATCGCCTTTGGATCTCCCAGTTGCTGACCATTGTAACTCTTCCTATACCCATTCCTATACGTGCCATTCTGTCCTGGGCCGCCTCCATTGCCAGAGCGCCTATCACAAAAATCCCTTGCCTGTATCCACCCAATACCTGCCCCCTCTTCCAGCTTTCTTCTCTCCCCCCACTCCGCCACCAGCCCCATCTGTCTGAAAACTCACCTATCCATGTTCCCCGGAGGTGTTGCCTGACCCGATGAGTTACTCCAGGACTTGACAAAAATTTGTGTAGTGTAAACCAACATCTGCAGTAATCCTATGCTGTTTGAGAATGCTACATTTTTTGCATTGTAGAGAGGAGTTATAATTAAAGGACTTGAAGAAATTTCTGTCCATAATAAAGATGAAGTTTACCTGATTTTGGAGAAGGGAGCAGCAAGAAGAAAGACCGCGGCAACTCTGATGAATGCATACTCGAGGTACGCTTTGCTGTGTCTTGTCTACAACTTATAAAACCTACTTCCAAAGTAACTGTAGGGATTGAGTTCATTATTCCTCAGCCTGAAAAACCTGTCTTCTCGATATTCTTTAGCCAAATGGTGTAACAGTTTTGGTTTTGGATGGCTTTGCTTGATGATACAGAATTCTGACTTTTCATTTCAGCATTATGAATCTCCTGCACCTTCTTTGAAATTGCCTCTCCAAGCAAATCCTTAGTATCATTAATAACTGGATTGAATTGGGGCTCTCACTTTTTTTTCCCTGATGCCAGCCGGGCAACCTAGGCAGCTTTTTAGGTTGCCAAATGACAGTTTAGGTGGTAATTTAAGACAGCTTGCATGACGCATGTGATAGTGTGCTCGGACGAAGTGCGTAGTTACCAGTTGGAATTATGCTCAATGAAGCATTCACATATTATTTCTGCTTGAAATAAAGTCACAAACTAAACATATTCACCAATCAAGACATGATATATACCACAATGCCATGCAGCAAAATTATAATACAGTATCTCAACTCTTTTTACATGTTGCAATGAATGCAATATCTATTATTTCTTTCCACTTCCAAACAAATTATTCAGTGTATGATCAACCTCGGTGAGACCATGCGCAGGCTTGGCGATCGCTTCGCACATCACCTCCACTCGGCTCGCAATAACCTCACCCACTCCCTACACATTAGGGGCAATTTTACAGAGACAAGTTAACCTACAAAGCCAATGCGTCTTTGGGATTTGGGAGGAAACCCACACGCTTACAGGGAGAATGTGCAAATTCAACACAGACCGTGCCCGAGGACAGGATCGAACACAGGTCTCCGGCGTGTGAGGCAGCAAGTCCACCAGCTGTGCCACTATATTTTGTTTTCCAACAGACAAAAAACTATATGTTGATAAATTTGGTTACTAAAAAAATGAAAATATCAATATTCAGTTTTAAATCTCCAAGTGACGCTATGTCCCCCTTTACAGCTACTGTATGTTTTAATTGAGTTCAAGACTATGGGGCAGTACATTGGTCATAAAGTTGCTGCCTAAAAGTGCCAGAGACCCGGAATTGATCCTGAATATGGGTGCATGGGTTTTCTCCGGGTGCTCTTGTTTTCTTCCACAATCCAAAGGTGTGCAGGAACCTTTTTCCAGACCCAACCCAAAACGTAATATTTTCCTGTGTGTGTGTGTGTGTATATATACATATTCATGTATAAATATTCACTGTTTTGTTTTCTCGTTTATAACATTGTTTACAGAGTACTATGTATACATATTCTGTTGTGCTGCTGCAAGTAAGGATTTCATTGTTCTAACTGGGACGTGAGAGAATAAAACACTCTTGCCTCTTGACTTGCGTTGATAATGTGAGGGATAAAACTAGTGTACAGGTGGTTGGTGTGGACTTGGTGGGCCGAAGGTCCTGTTTCCGTGCTGTATCTTTAAACACTAAAACCAGAGGGGTCTCTCCCTGAAACGTCACCCAATTTCTTCTATCCAGAGATGCTGGCTGCTCCATGGAGATCCCCCGCACAATTGAAACATGGAATAGTCTTCACCCTACCATAGTTACTGAACAAGACGCAACTAAATTTAAGGTAGACAAAAATGCTGGAGAAACTCAGCAGGTGAGGCAGCATCTATGGAGCGAAGGAAATGGGTGCTGTTTCGGGTCGAGACCCTTCTTCAGACTGATGTGGGGGTGGGGGGGGGGGTGGTCAGAAGAAAGGAAGAGGCGGAGACAGTGAGCTGTGGGATAGCTGGGGAGGGGAAAGAAGGAAAAAGGGATGTAACCTACCAAGCAAAATATGAGGTGTTGCTCCTCCAATTTGCGGTGGGACTCACTCTGGCTATGGATGAGGCCCAGGACAGAAAGGTAGCATTCGGAATGGGAGGGGGAGTTGAAGTGCTGAGCCACTGGGAGATCAGGTTTGCAATTGCGAATCAAGCGAAGTTGGGCGAAGCGATCGCCAAGCCTGCGCTTGGTCTCACTGATGTGGAGCAGCTGATGCAATAGATGAGGTTGGGGGAGGTGCAGGTGAACCTCTGCCGCACCTGGAAAGACTGCTTGGGTCCTTGGATGGAGTTGAGGGGGGAGGTAAAGCGACAAGTGTACCATTTCCTGCCGTTGCAAAGGAAAGTGCCAGTTTGGGTGGGAAGGGACAAATTGACCAGGGAGTTATGCTTGACTAATCTTCTGGAATTTTTTGAGGATGTGACAAGTAAAATGGATGAAGGGGTGCCAGTGGATGTAGTGTATCTAGACTTTCAGAAAGTCTTTGATAAGGTCCCGCATGGGAGACTGGTGACTACAATTAGAGCACATGGTATTGGGGGTAGGGTGTTGACATGGATAGAAAATTGGTTGGCAGACCGGAAGCAAAGAGTAGGAGTGAACGGGTCCTTTTCAGAATGGCAGGCAGTGGCGAGTGGAGTGCCGCAAGGCTCGGTGTTGGGGCCGCAACTGTTTACCATATATATTAATGATTTGGAAGAGGGAATTAGGAGCAACACTAGCAAGTTTGTGGATGACACAAAGCAGGGTGACAGTGTGAACTCTGAAGAGGATGTTTGGAGGTTGCAGGGGGACCTGGACAGGTTGAGTGAGTAGGCAGATGCATGGCAGATGCAGTATGATATAGATAAATGTGAGGTTATCCGCTTTGGCGGCAAAAAAACAAGGGGGCAGATTATTATCTCAATGGGGTTAGGTTAGGTAAGGGGGAGGTGCAGCGAGACCTGGGTGTCCTTGTACACCAGTCACTGAAAGTTGGCGTGCAGGTACAGCAGGCAGTGAAAAAAGCTAATGGAATGTTGGCCTTCATAACAAGAGGAAGGTTCATGAGACTGATCCCTTGGATGGTGGGACTGTCATATGAGGAAAGATTGAAAAGACTAGGCTTGTATTCACTGGAGTTTAGAAGGATGAGGGGATATCTTATAGAAACTTATAAAAGGACTGGACAAGCTAGATGCAGGAAAAATGTTCCCGATGTTGGGTGAGTCCAGAACCAGGGGCCACAGTCTTAGAATAAAGGGGAGGTCATTTAAGACTGAGGTGAGAAAAAACTATTTTACCCAGAGAGTTGTGAATTTCTGGAATTCCCTGCCACAGAGGGCAGTGGAGGCCAAATCACTGGATGGATTTAAGGGAGAGTTGGATAGAGCTCTAGGGGCTAGTGGAGTCAAGGGATATGGGGAGAAGGCAGGCACGGGTTATTGATAGCGGCGATCAACCATGATCACAATGAATGGAGGTGCTGGCTCGAAGGGCCGAATGGCCTCCTCCTGCACTTATTTTCTATGTTATGGAGGGAGCGGTCTCTACGGAAAGCAGACGGGGGAGGAGATGGGAAGGTGTGGCCAGTGGTGGGATCCCATTAGAGGTGGCGAAAATGTTGGAGGATTGATTATCTGTTGTGGTAGACAAAAATGCTGGAGGAACTCAGCGGGTGAGGCAGCATGTATGGAGGGAAGGAAATGGGTGACGTTTCAGATCGAGACCTGTAGACAAGAATAAAAGTCGGGGATTGGATAAGTAAATAACCTCTACTGAGAAAAGTGAAAGAAGTAGTTTTCTGTGGTAATTTAAATCTTCTTGCCATGCACTAAATCCTTATTCTATTATTTTCTCGGTTTAAATATTAATTTTTAAATTCCACAACGGCTGAGAGTCCAAAATGTGGACTACAGAGTCCAAAATGTGGTTCCACCCCACAATTAAAATCTACTCTGATTCAAGAATGATAGAGAGCTGGGATCCAAGCTAGAGATTTATTCCTGTCACAGAATGTTGGGATAATACCAGAATAACATGTTAATATCCAGAAGCTAGGCACAAAAAACTGGAGTAATTCAGCGGGATAGGCAGCGTCTCAGGAGAGAAGGAATGGGTAACGTTTCGGGTCGAGACCCTTCCTCAGACTGGTCTGAGGAGCGGTCCTGACCTTAAACGTCACCCATTCCTTCTCTCCCGAGACGCTGCCTGTCCTGCTGAATTACTCCAGCTTTTTGTGCCTATCTTCGGTTGAAACCAGCATCTGCAGTTCCTCCCCACAGGTTAATAGCCAGTGCTTTATAAAGTGTTGAATTTAGCCAAAGGCAAAACTAGTTAATTAATCCTGACTAATATTAAACCCACGATACGACTGCAAATTAAAAAGATCACCCTGCAAAAGCCCACCGTGGCAGTATTTTCACCACCGATTTTAGTAAAGCAGTTTCATACACCAGACAATTTGAATAAATGGGCTGCTGCAACAAATTGCTTGAATATTAGAACCAAAACACTAATGGATAATCTTGAGCATGTGTTCATTTATAAAGTATATAAAGCTGCAGATCATGGATGTAAATGAATGTCAAACACAGCCAGCTCCATTTGAATGCAGGATCCGTATTGCTGATCTCATCCACTGAACAATGTCATTGATTCAACATATAAACCTTACAATGCATGATCCACATGAGTTACACTTGGCAGTCGTTGATCAGGCCACAAGTTTCCTGGCACCTTCTTTAATCCGGACAAAATTATGAGAGTGCCCTTAACATCCCTCCCGGAAGTCCCACTTGTGGTGCCTAGGCCGGGTCTCCACCTCATCGGGACTTCCGCAGCTGATTGGCGGGTGGAATTTGCCCCCCTGCGGCCTGGGCTCGGGATGATGTGGTGCTAGTGCGCATGTGCAAGGCAGCCGGCCGTGCCAGCGGATGAGGAGCGGCCGGAGAGCAGAGATTCGGCGGATGGCGGGCGGATACACAGAGAGAGATAGAGAGGGGGCCAAGCCGGGCAAAATGACACAGCTATTACGTTGTCCGGCAGGACTTTTGGTGGCCATTGGCACCCGGGCAACCGTTAATTTCGAGCCCTGTGAATTAATAGAGATTGTCTTTAACTTTTCTTCCAAATTTCACAGCAACAGAAATTCTAAATATTTGCTCATAACTGAACAACTCTGAATAGAAGTTGTTATTTACAATTAGTGTTTTGTGGTTATTTTCGTAGTCGCTCACATTCAGTCTTTTCCATCACGATACATATGAAGGAGATGACCCTTGACGGGGAGGAGCTAGTAAAAATTGGCAAGCTGAATTTAGTAAGTATCAATTTATGTAACCTGTCTTAACATTTGAATAATGTTACAACCTCGATCTGGCGATGGAGTTGTAAACCCAATCCCCATACATTAAATTCACATAAACCATAATACGATCTGGTAAAGAAGTGATCAAACCTTAATGAGAGCGAAACCCCAGAAAGCAACCTGCTGGAGGCAAGCTGTCTACTTTTATTTCCATCTATAGAAATAGTAACTTCTAATAATGTTTGGAAACTAAATGTTTAATTTTAGTTTAGTTTATTGTCACGTGTACCAGGGTACAGTGAAAAGCTTGTGTTGCGTGCTGTCCAGTCAACGGAGAAACAACACATGATTACAATCGAGCCATTTATAGCGTACAGATACATGATAAGGGAATCGCGTTTAGTGCAAGGTTAAGCCAGAGCAGTCCGATCAAGGATGGTCCGAGAGTGGTAGATAGTAGTTCAGCTATGTCCTCTTTACGCTCCACAAGTCCATTTTGTGTTTCTGTTTCCTTTACAAGCATGTTTAATATCCTGAATGGAGTAACATGATAGTAGTTGATTATTCCTACAACGTTGCGTTTCACTCATTCACATTTGGCAGTATCGCATTATAAATTGGAAACAGTGAGAACAATATTTCAGTGGCCAGGTTTATGTCGCAAAAAGCATGATTTATCCGATGCGTTCTTTTATAGTCTTGGCTCTCATTTTGATTGTTATATTTAATAAAGAGCAAGCTGTTTCTTTCCTTGTAGTCTGTCCACTTAATCTAATTGCTGCTGCTGCTTTTTTCCAACGCACTCCAGCTGTCAATTATCATTGGTTTATTTGCAATTTAAACTGACTCTTTAATAACTTGTGTTTAGCATTATGTTTCATTCTTAATTCTTGCCGCATTTTTGATCTCCAATGGGCTAAAGTAGGGAGTGCAATAACAGGCTCCTAAAGTCGGGAGTAGAGGCTCCAATAAAAAATTCGACTCGATCAGTATCTGGTGACTCCTAGGTTAGTATGCAGCAGTCATTTAGAAATGAATCAAGCATGGTTGTCTTGATTACTTCTTAAATCAAATAACCTACAATACCTGTTGCAGCTTTCATTTCATTAAAAACTGCTTGGATATGTTGCTTTGGCTACTCATGTCATTATTTGGCTACTCATGTCATGGCTGATCATCCAACTCAGTATCCCATACCTGCCTTCTCTCCATACCCCCTGATCTCTTTAGCCACAATGGCCTCATCTAACTCCCTCTTAAATATAGCCAATGAACTGACCTCAACTACCCTCTGTGGCAGAGAGTTCCAGAGACCCACCACGCTCTGTGTGAAAAAAGTCCTTCTCATCTCGGTCCTAAAGGATTTCCCCCTTATCCTTAAGCTGTGACCCCTTGTCCTGGACCTCCCCAACATCGGGAACAATCTTCCTGCATCTAGCCTGTCCAACCCCTTAAGAATTTTGTAAGTTTCTATAAGATCCCCTCTCACTCTCCTAAACTCTAGAGAGTATAAACCGAGTCTATCCAGTCTTTCTTCATAAGACAGTCCTGACATCCCAGGAATCAGTCTGGTGAACCTTCTCTGCACTCCCTCTATGGCAATAATGTCCTTCCTCAGATTTGGAGACCAGAACTGTACGCAATACTCCAGGTGTGGTCTCACCAAGACCCTGTACAACTGAAGCAGAACCTCCCTGCTCCTATACTCAAAATCCTTTTGCTAAGAAAGCTAACATACCATTCGCTTTCTTCACTGCCTGCTGCACCTGCATGCCTACTTTCAATGACTGGTGTACCGTGACACCCAGGTCACGCTGCATCTACCCTTTTCCTAATCGGCCACCATTTAAACTATTGTAAAATCTTGACAAACGTTTTGTTTTTCACGCAATGTAATTCCATCCAAAACAGACTTGTAGTACTAGTACAATGGGTTACTTCATTGGATAATATTTGGGAGAGATTGAGGTAGCTTAAAACATTGTTCCTTAAAATACTGTCCATGGTGCTCAACTTCATTTACTTAATTATTAGTTAACTAGTGCCTCGGATTTGCTGCCCATTGGGTGAGAGTAGACATGGTTCTCAATGTGTCCAATTATTTTCTATTTCCGCAAGGTGGATCTTGCCGGGAGTGAAAATATCGGCCGTTCTGGAGCTGTGGATAAAAGAGCTCGTGAAGCTGGCAATATCAATCAGTCGCTACTTACTCTGGGAAGAGTAATCACAGCATTGGTGGAGCGAACCCCTCACATACCCTACAGGTAAATCTGATGCTTCAATGTTTCAAGCTGAAGTAAGAAGGGAGATTTGGAAAGCTAGACCAGTTGCACAGATTCCAGTAAGTCACTACCTTATTGGGAGCGAGGGTAGGCAAAATGCTGGAGAAACTCTGCGGGTGAGGCAGCATCTGAGGAGCGAAGTAATAGGTGACATTTTGGGTCGAGACCCTTCTGTGGATGCTGTGAATCTTTTATGTTTGTTTTACAATAATTGGCAGTGAACACCTGGGCCAAAAAGAACCTTACCTATGCCTGGCTTTCTTTGCCATTCATTTTTTTAGAGAATCGAAGCTTACCAGGATTCTTCAGGACTCTCTTGGAGGACGAACTAAAACTTCAATCATTGCCACCATTTCCCCAGCTTCCTTGAATCTTGAAGTGAGTATCTTTTAATTTGTGGCTGTTCTATTGTTCTTTGGTATGGTTTACTACTAAATTTGGTTCCAAAGTTGCTTAATTGCTCATTTTAAGTACAACCGCTTTGATTACTTGGAGTTGATTATTAGCGTCCGATATCCCCTAACAGGAAACCTTGAGCACTCTGGATTATGCCTATCGTGCAAAGAACATTTTGAATAAACCGGAAGTTAATCAGAAACTTACCAAGAGGGCCTTGATTAAGGTATTTACTATGATGCTTCACAGTTTAACTAAACTATGAATTTTGGCAGCTGCGTCGCCTGCAGTCCGTCTGTTTTTTCTTTTTTTGGTGTTTTCTTGTCCTGTTTTAGTGTGTTAATTTGAGTTATTATGTTGTGTGTGTGCGGGGGGGGGTGGGAGAAACGTGTTTTAGTCTCTTCCTTCGGTGGGACGTGACTTTTCTCGTCGTATGCCCCGTCTGCATCTGCGCTGAGGCCTAATGACGGAGCTAGCAGCCTCCGGTGGCAGAGCCAGCCAGGACTTACTAGCTCGGGGCTGTGGTGGTTCCGGCGGCCAGACTCGGAGCTGTGGCGGCTTTCCGGTGGCGGCGGCAGTGACTTCGGAGGTTCAGCCGCGGGCCCAGTGGACGACATCGTAGGGAGCTCGCAGGTCACAGGTTGGTGACCTGTTTTTCTGGAGCTCCCGCGGCAACAGCTGCGTCCGCTGGACTGGAGGGCGGCAGCTTCGACCGCCCCGGGCCGCGGAATTGAACCGGCCGGCTCGCGGAGCACGGTTGAGCCGCGGGACTTACTTACAACACCCGGTGGGGTCACAACATCGGAGGCCTGGGTCGCCTCAGCGCAGAGGAAGAACAAGATGGGAAGAGACAAAGACTTAAGACTTTTGCCTTCCATCACAGTGCGGAGGTGCCTGGTGAACTGTGTGTTTGTGTTTATTGTGTGTTTTGTTATTTTATTATATGTATGACTGCAAGGCAACGAAATTTCGTTCAGACCGAAAAGTCTGAATGACAATAAAGTTTCCATGAAAGTTAAAAAGAATTTGTGAAACCAGTCGTGAACAAAATGCTTAACACTATTTTAGTCATTATTTTAGAAGTCTGTTGCAAATTTTTCTGTGGTGCAACATAGAAAAGATGCTTGAGACAAAATATGTATAGTAACAAAACCTTTCTTCTGAGGTTTTTTATTTTTGAATGTATCATGTGTTAAACTATAGCCATGATGTTCTGACGGTTCATAGTATCACAGTACAGCACAGCAGCTAGATGTCTTCGGGATGTGAACGGAATGTAACAATTTTCATAACATTTTCTTTAATGTGTTCATTAACTGTTTAGTCCAAATTAGCTTGTTTGGCTCAAATGGATAACTGTATTGATTGCAGGAGTATACTGAAGAGATTGAGAGACTGAAGCGGGACCTCGCCGCAGCACGTGATAAAAACGGAGTGTTCATGTCCGTAGAAAGCTACGAGTGAGTTAACATTTTATATACAAGTATTGCCAGTGTAAAGTGCTGGAACCATGCACTTTTCATATACGCTTTAACTTTGAACTTTTTTTTTACACACTCAGTGCATTGATTTTTTAGAAATTGTGGACAGGGAGGCTCCCAGCAAGGAGCTTTGTTTGGGCTCCCTATCTAAGGTGACCGGCATTTTTCTAGCTCCTGCCCATGGTTTTGAATGTGGCAGGAACCAAAGATCCTATAGCGGAGCAAGATAGACCACTCCTGCAAAATCCAATGGACTGACGTGCAGTACGCAACGGAGCGTAACTTCTGCCATTTCAGTAATCCGACCCTATCTTTGACCCGACCCGACTTCAGTTATGCGTTCAGTTACTGAGCGATTTCATCCTTCTCCTTCCTTTACTACAAAAAAAAACACTTTCATTTCCCCGGTGGGTGGGACAGACATTTTGTATGTTCAAAGTTAATAGGGAGGTCTAGGCAGGAATATCAAAATGATTGCCTGTGGCTGAGAAACAAGAAGACGATTTGTGTATGAAAACGCCATGACCAAAGCAAAGATACTAGAGTGGAGACGGAATCCGGTTACTGAAATGGTGCTGAAGGTTACCCATGATCCTACTACAGCTTTTTCGTCGAGTGGACTATCTTGCTATAGGATCTTTGGCAGGAACTACTTAAATGCAAGCAATACTGGTTCTTTATTATCATTGCTTTTTTTGCATACCTTTCATTCATTTGTTCTGTATCTCCCTTCATCGCTCTCTCTCTCTCCCTCGCGCGCGCTCTCTCTCTCTCTCTCTCTCTTTTTCTCCCCCTGACTCAGTCTGAAGAAGGGTCTCGATCCGAAAAGCCACCAATTCCTTTTCTCCAGGGATGTTGTCTAACCTGCTGAGTTACTCCAGCTTTTAGTGTCTTATCTTTTCTTTCTGACTAATTTGGTATTAATGCCGCCTACAGAATGGGCATTGATTTCATATCTGGGCTGTAAGGGGTATAAATGGAGACATAAGGAACTCCAGATGCTGGAGCCTTGGCTAAACACAAAGTGCTGAAGTAACTCGGCGAGTTGGGCAATTTGGGGAGACAGTTTGTGTTGGGACCCTTCTACATACCACAACAATGGAAATGCAGCATTTGGTGCAAAATGTAGATATGAGGAATTGGACTCTTGCAATCCAACTTTAGATAATTTTTTCCCTTTTAGATTTATGCAGAGTAAAGGGACTGTTCTGGAAGAGCAGATTAACGACTATGTTGTAAAGATTGCTGCTCTTGAAGAGGAGCTGAAACAGGTAGGAAGTTATCATATGATATTCCCAGAATGACAGCGTGCATTTAATGTGTAACCCTAAAATGGCAAATGTCCTGTATGATGCATACACAGATATGATACGTCAAGATGTAAAGTTCAATCACTAGGTGTTCTCAGGACAAGGCTTAATGTAAACAAGTTTTAAGGAGCACCTTTCGTTCAAGGGGGTGGGGATAGAGATTTTAAGAATGAGAGCAAATGAGGCTGGAGATGTAGCTATCTGCCATGGATTTGTAAAATGTCAGAATGATGGAGAATGCCAAAGGTTTCTGGGAATGGAAAAGATGCAGAAGTTGTGTGACATAGAAACATAGAAAATAGGTGCAGGAGTAGGCCATTCGGCCCTTTGAGCCTGCACCGCCATTCAATATGATCATGGCTGATCATCCAACTCAGTATCCCGTACCTGCCTTCTCTCCATACCCCCTGATCTCTTTAGCCACAAGGGCCTCATCTAACTCCCTCTTAAATATATCCAATGAACTGGCCTCAATTACCTTCTGTGGCAGAGAATTCCACAGATTCACCACTCTTTGTGTGAAAAATGATTTTCTCATCTCGGTCCTAAAAGACTTCTCCCTTATTCTTAAACTGTGACCCCTTGTTCTGGACTTCCCCAACATCGGGAACAATCTTCCTGCATCTAGCCTGTCCAACCCCTTAAGAATTTTGTAAGTTTCTATAAGATCCCCACTCAATCTTCTAAATTCTAGCGAGTACAAGCCGAGTCTATCCAGTCTTTCTTCATATGAAAGTCCTGCCATGCCAGGAATCAGTCTGGTGAACCTTCTCTGTACTCCCTCTATGGCAAGAATGTCTTTCCTCAAATTAGGAGACTAAAACTGTACACAATACTCCAGGTGTGGTCTCACCAAGACCCTGTACAACTGCAGTGACATGCGGCCATAGCAGGATTTACTGGCATTAATGGGGCATATGGGCAGGTTGTCTCTACAATCCACATTTTTTATGTTTAAACAAAAAGAGTAATGGTGATATGCAAATAAATAAAACTTGACAATCTGAATGTTCTGCATCACTAGTTAAATTAGAGGAAGACTTGGCATTGTAAGGAGTCGAGGAGTGTTTGAGTCTGGGTTTTGCCAAAACGAATGTAGCTAATGATGACAAGAGTAAAAATGAATCACAGGTGCCCTGATCGGGCTTCTATCCTAGGATTTTAAAGGAAATTTTAAATGCCCTAAGAAAATTATAGATGCCCTGACATTAATTTTCCTTGGAGAAGGAAAACCAAAATGCCAAGTGCTGAAAGCAGACCTGCACATCACCTGTGGACATAACATTGGATGAACTATGAGATCCGCACTCTTCTGAAGACCAGACACCGGGCATTCATGTCTGAAGATACCGAGGATTACAAAAAGACCAGATATGACCTTGATAAGGCCATCAAAAGGCCAAAAGGGACTTCTGATCCAAGCTGGAGGATGAGGCGGATGTTCGGCAGCTTGAATGCAATCTCGTCCTACAAGGTGAAATCAGGAGGCAGCGCACATGTCAGTGAAACTTCACTCCCTGCCGAGCTCAATGCGTTTTACGCACGCTTTGATAGGGAGAACACCGATGTGCCTTCCCGAACCCCCATTCGTTGTGATGGTATTTCGGTCACAGTCACAGATACCGACGTCAGGAAATCCTTCAGAGGGGTGAACCCTCGGAAAGCACCTGGTCCTGATAGTATACCCGGTTGTGTTTTAAAAACCTGTGCGGAGTTTTTTACAGAGATTTTCAGCCTCTCACTTCTGAAGTCTGAGGTTCCCACCTGCTTTGAAAGGGCATCAATTATACCAGTGTCCAAGAAGAACAAGGTGACGTGCCTCAATGACTATCAACCTGTGGCACTAACGTCTGTGGTGATGAAGTGCTTTGAGAGGTTGATCATGACTCAAATCAACTCCTACCTCGACAAAAACCTGGATCCACTGCAGTTCGCTTACCGCCACAACAGATCAATGGTGGACGCGATCTCGCTGGCTCTCCACTCCGCTCTGGACCACTTGGACAACAAAAACACATATGTCAGGCTGTTATTCATTGACTACAGCTCTGCATTTAACAGTCATCCCCTCCAAGCGGGTTACCAAACTCGCAGAACTGGGTCTCTGCGCATCCCTGTGCAATTGGATCCTCGACTTCCTTATTCACAGACCACAGTCTGTTCGTATTGGTGGTAATGTGTCAGACTCGATAACAATCAGTACGGGAGCACCTCAAGGCTGTGAGCTCAGCCCCCTGCTGTACTCACTCTATACTCATGACTGCATAGCCGGTCATAGTGAGAACTCCATTATCAAGTTCGCCGACTACACCACTGTTGTGGAACGTATCACTGATGGAGATGAGTCACAGTATAGAAGTGAGATCGACCGATTGACCATATGGTGCCAGCACAATAACTTGGCTCTCAACACCAGCAAAACCAAGGACTGATTGTGGACTTTGGAAGAGGTAGGATGGGGACCCATAGTCCCGTTTATATCAACAGGTTGATGGTGGAGAGGGTCAAGGGTCAAATTCCTGGGCGTGCATATCTCTGAAGATCCCTCCTGGTCCAAGAACATGGGTGCAATTATAAAGAAAGCACATCAGCGCCTTTACTTCCTGACAAGATTACGGAGAGTTGGTTTGTCAAGGAGGACTCTCTCGAATGTCGACAGGTGCACAGTAGAGAGCATGCTGACCGGTTGCATCGTGGCTTGGTTCGGCAACTTGAGCGTCCAGGAGCAGAAAAGACTGCAAAAGGTAGTAAACACTGCCCAGTCCATTATCGACTCTGACCTCCCTACCATCGAGGGGATCTATCGCAGTCGCTGCCTCAAAAAGGCTGGCAGCATCATCAAGGACCCACACCATCGTGGCCACTCACTCATCTCCCCGCTGCCTTCAGGTAGAAGGTACAGGAGCCTGAGGACTGCAACGTCCAGGTTCAGGAGTAGCTCTTCCCCACGGCCATCAGGCTATTAAACTCAACTCAAACAAAACTCTGATCATTAATAGCCCATTGCACTTTATCTGTATATTTATTTGTGTGTGTGTGTGTGTGTATATATACACACACACTCACTCACTCACTCACTCACACACTCACACACTCACACACTCACTCTCTGGTATATGGTCACACTGAACAGTTCTGTATTTATTCATGCCTACTTCGTTTCTGTTGAGCTGAAGCAAAGCAAGAATTTCATTGTCCTATCTGGGACACGTGACAATAAACTGTCTTGAATAATTGTGAGCCCTTTACGTCACATAATGTATGTTTGACCATTTTACCAATTCCAAGTTGAATTCATCTGACAATTTCCCTTTTATTGCTCCCTGCACCTCCTCAGGTTAACGAGCTATTTCTGGATGGCAAGCAGGAGCTTGAACGTTGTGTGTCTGAACTGCAGCAACGAGAGCAGGTACTTGAGGAAACTTGGCAAGATTTGGAGTTGACCAAAGGAAAGCTGTCTGAAGAGGAATTTGTTCGTGATGCCCATGCTTGCACTGAGAACAAGCTCTACAATACAGCCAGTGAGGTAGGCATTTGCTTGATTTCTGACAGTCTAGGTGCATTTGTCCCTCTGGATCACGTCCACACCTGCTATACTATTGCTGCCAACCTCTGTAACAGGAGAATTAACTGTCTTTCGGTGGTGGATTTTTGCAACCTTCCCTGTTTCGACTAATGCAATCAACTAGACGTGCACAAACGGAAGATCAAATAGAACAAGTTGTCCAACAACTTTAGGCTGTGCACGCCACACAAAAGAAGAAGTGTCTTTCCAGTGGGTAGTAATAGGGCAGGAGTAGGCCATTCGGCCCTTCAAATGGAGTCTCTTGCTTCCAGTCTCCATTGGGCTTTCCACAAATTATCCCAATGCTATTTTGATTTTCAGTGCACCAGAATTTGTTGAAATAGCTTTGCATTTGAGGTGATTGGTGGGTTTTGTTTCTGCAGATTTCTTACACTTCAGATCAGATTCAGATTCAATTTTAATTGTCATTGTCAGTGTACAGTACAGAGACAACGAAATGCATAGACAACGAAATGCATACTTGCAAATGCAAAATAGCAAGAAATGACAACTTGCGTTTTGAAAGCTGCAGAAGCCTAGTTTTGTTTAGTTTGGAGATACAGCGCCTAAACATGCCCTTCAGCCCACTGAGCCCACGCCGACCAGCGATCCCCGCACACGTAACATTATCCTACACACACTAGGGACAATTTACAATGAATCTACAAACTTATTCATCTTTGGAGTGCGGGAGAATCTGGAGCTCCCGGAGAAACCCCACGCAGGTCACCGGGAGTACAAACTCCCTACAGACGGCACCCATAGTCTGGATCAAACCCGGGTCTCTGGTGCTATTGATTCACATTCAGAGCCTCAATCTGTTTGTGTGCGTTTAATCTGAATTTCAATGACAAGAGAAACTTGTTGAAGCACAAAGCGTTTACTGTGCTGATCTTCAGGGTAGATGTTTTAGCCTCTGATATCCAAGTTTGTAGTTCAATTAAAATAATTAGCTTCAGATCAGAGGCGGGACTGTATCCTGAACTGAGCATGGCCAGGATGTTTTATGAACAGTCTAAGTATGAGTCTGAAGAAGGGTCTCGACCAGAAACGTCACCCATTCCTTCTCTCCAGAGATGCTGCTTGTCCCGCTGTGTTACTCCAGCATTTTATGTCTACCTAAGTATAGCAATAATGTTGGTGTTCATTTTTTTTTATTATCAATTTTAAAATGCACAGGTGGCTATTGTCTTATGTGTGTATTACTGTCTGCTATGTTGAGGGGATTGAAATTTGACATTAAAGCTTCATCCACTGGCCCCAGGTGCTAGATTTTGATACAAACTTCATCTTTCTCTAAAGACTCGCTTTAAAACCCCTTGCACTTTTGAGCATCTTTGATTTTGATCATCACTGGCTTGTGTTATAATTTTATGCAAAATCCTTCATAAGAGTAAGGTGTGTTCTTGCTAGCCAAATCATGTTTTGCCGCCTGTGCTTTTGCCTGGTGCTACATTACTTTTATAATGTGTTCTTGAACTTCATTTCAGTTGCTGCAGGTGGTCGAAGTGAGTACAAGAGACGTGTCTGGTCTTCACTCTAAGCTTGACCGTAAAGCAACTGTTGAATTGCACAACCTCAAAGCTCGGGACGTGTTCTTAACGCAGATGAAAAACTTGTTCACTGAAATACAGATGAAAACTGATGAAACGCGTGTTCAGCAATGGGGAATGCTAGATTTCTATGCAAAGTCAATAGGTAAGTTCAGATCAAATTTATTGTGCAGTAAATTTACAAATTAATTTTGCAACTAATGGTTTTTTTTTTTTAAATATGATTGAATCTAAACTTTCATTTGCTTGGTTCTTAGATTTGGGTTTCAAACAATTAATCTTTAAATAGTTTGCTCAACTCGCACTATTTTGTTTTTCGAAACAAAATAGTGTATCAAACTCCTAAAATCAGTGGAGGTTATAAAATATACTTTGTGCCTCTGCAGTAGTAAATTTGAGTTTGAAGCCAATTTTAGCTGAGTTACTTTGGACGTGTGGGGGAGGTTATCTCGTTAACAATTAGTGGATCACATGAGATGATGGTTTGTTTACGGGCACGACTGATGCTGTGAAAAGTTATATTGCAAATGGCAATGCAATAAATTTCAAGTCCCAGACGTGTTCATGTGGGAGCCCCCTCCCTCCTGAGACAGCATAGTGTACATTTGAGCCCAAGCCAGCTTTAACCACCCTAATCATATGTGTGGAGGCTGGAAGAGATTCCACCAAGCATCACCAAGGATTCTGATCTGCAAACTTACTTCACATTCGTACAGCTAAAATAACTTGCCAGGTTGTAATCAGATTGTTGTTGGTGTGATCTTTTAATACATTGCTCTGTTTACTGTATTGCCACAATGATGAGACTTCATAGCCAGCCCACTGGCTGTGAGATGCTTTGAGATGATCTCAGGTGCCTAATGCATGTTAGCCTGTGTGTCTTTAATGCTAAATGATGCCATTGCATTATTTCTTTGTCAATTTCACAGCATCACTCGGGCCTGTAAACGACCGAGAGTCTCTAATGTGATCCGCTGCAGCTGCAGAATTGAGGAGAATGAGAGTATTAACAGGGAGGGAGGTTTAAGCATGACTGAGAAAAGAACAGACTGAAAAGCCATTGGGCATTCTCGTTATCAAATTAGTCTTTCTTTTGTCAAGACAACCCAGACGCTGGTGTGCAACAGCCACCTTGTATGAAAGGAAGCTTGACGTGGAACTTAAATGTCCCTTCTTGGGCACTTTAATAGATGAGGGTCATTCTCAATCCCAATGGATTGCCAAAGATGTAGCTGGAAAGGATGAAAAACGCACACCGTGGATCGCAGACATTCCAGTGGAAAATATTGCCACTGGTGATACTGAGGTAGTCCTGGGAATGTCCAGAGTTGAAGATTAATTTCTCCAATTCTAGTAAAGGAGAAAACCTTCCTTCTGCTCTTTTGGCTTCTTAAATGATCCCGTGTTTTTCAGGTGACCTTGTGGGCGCAAATGCCTCCGCATTGAGTTCTGCCATGTCATCAGTAGCTGCTGCATATTCATCAATGAAGGATGTGATTTCATCGGACGTATCACAAACTCTTCAGGAATTGCTAAAACAAGAGAGCATGACGGAGCAGTCGCTAAATTGCCTGCAGAAAGCTCTGGTAAGTTCTTCAGAATTCGGAGGGAAGGAGGACGAAGTACTCGGTTACAATGTGGGTGGACTTGACTTTGCATATTTCACAATCCTGCTTTTTCTTCCTGCCATTTTAAAATCTTCTTTCCACTTTTCCCTGAGCTGTTTTATTGTCCCAGATCTGCCTGACATTCTTTGTTGCCTCACTTGAATGCTCACTGTACATGAGTCTAGCCCATGTGTTGGCAGGCTGTTGAACTATTGTCACATCCCCTGAATGAAGTTCCAGTGACTGTGTCATTAGACAGTGATCAAGGTTCTGAGCCACCGCTAACCAGATGGGAACGAGGCCAGTTCACAATGAAATAGTGTAAACATTACTTATAAACATCTAAATAAAAGTTGCACCATGTTGCACATTACACTAGAACTCAAAACAATGTTTGTCTCACTCGCCTAGAACGTTTCAGGTGCCTGAAACTAAATTCTGCCCTCCTTTAAACAAACTATTTGCACTATTTGCCACTATTACGACGGTAGTGCTAAATGTAATCCTTTTTGAATAACTAGATCTGTGGAAAAGGTTGTTTCAAATGTATACTTGTAGATTTGAACCGTACTGAAACGCGTCCTTGGGCCCATCTTGTCCATAATACCATCTCGGTTAATCCCATTTGGGTCGTGTACCTGAAAACCTTTCCTTTCCATATACCTGTCCAAATGCCTTCAAAGCTCTTATCGTGTCTGCCTCAAATGGTTCATCTGGCAGCTCGTTCCATGTACCCACCACCTGTGTAGAAAAAGTCGCTGTTCTGGTTCCTATTAAATCTTTCCCTCTTGCATTAAACCTACGCCTTTTCATTCTTAATTCTTCTATAAGGTCACCCCTCAACCCCCTGCACTCCAAAAAATAGTCCCAGCATGCCCAATCTCTCCCTATACCTCGGAAACTTACTCGTGAGCTTTCTCTGCGTGCGTTCTTTCCAGATTGATGGCATCTTTCCTAGAGTAGGATGGCCAAGACGGAACGCAAAATTCCAAGTGCGGTCTTGTCGATGTTCTTGTACAACTGCAATGTGACGTTCCAACTTCTACAGTCAATTCCCTGACTGATGAAAGCCATTGTGTCAGAAGCTGCCTTCACCACACTATTTACCAACAATCCACTTTCCTGGAACTATGTGCTTGTACTACTCGATCCTTCTGCTCTTCAACATTCCACAGGCTCCTACCATTCACTAAAGATATCGTCCTGGTTTGACTTCCCAAAATGCAACATATCACAGTTATCTGAATTACACCACATTTGCCATTCCTCGACCCGCCTGCCCAGTTGATGAAGGTCCCATTGTAATTTGTCATCTGCAAGCTTTCTGATCATCCTTGTACATTCTCATCCAAATTGTTGATTTGGACGACAAAGGGCAAATGGCCCAGCACTGATCCGTGAAGTACGACACTAGTCGAAGGCATCCAGTCCAAGAAACATCCTTCCAGTGCCATTCTTTGCTTCCTACAACAAAGCCAATTCTGTATCTAGTTAGCTAGCTCTCCTTGCATCCCATGTGATCCCATGTAAATTCCAGAGTAGCCTACCATGCGGAAACTTACCAAAGGCCTTACTCAAGTCCACATAGACGACATCTAAACGCACCCCTGCTCTTGGCAATCTTCTTGGTTATTTGAAAAAAACTCCAAACAACTTTGTTAGACACAATGTCCCACGCACAAAACCATACTGACCATTCCTAATCAACCCCTGTTTTTTTTTTAATGGGTGTATATCTTACCCTTTAGAATCCTCAACAGTAATTTTACTACCACAGATGTTGGGCTTACTGGTATCTGCCAGAACTATCTTCTGTCCACTTTTTGTCTTCCTGATGTCCTTGTTAAATGTGCTCCTCAATCCCTTTTCCTCCTTCAGGGTAACACTTGCTGCCAGCTGCCTATACCTGATCCTCTTTCTTTTTACTGACCAGAGCTTTGATTTTTCTCTTTGTTTTTGGATGACTTGCTTCTACCTGCCTTGCCCTCCACTCTAACAAGAACATGCATATCTTGAACACTGGTTATCGACCTTGTTAAAGCATTCCACAAACAACCTCCTCCAATCAACTTTTGCCAGCTCTGGTCCAATACCATCAACATTGGCCTTGCTCCTATTTGAATGAATGAAGTTTATTGGCTAAGTATTCACATACAAGGAATTTGCCTTGGTGCTCCGCCCACAAGTGACAACATGACATACAGTGACAGTTGGGAATGACACATAAAGTGACCCAAAGTTCTAGAGCTTGTGGACCAGCCCTGTCCTTATCCATAACTATTTCAAAGCCAATCGCTGATCTCAGAAGGCTTGTCCACTGACACAATAATTTGCTAAATAAGATAGTTTTAGGCAACATTAGCATGAGCTCTCCATTTATTGAGGGTTAGATTACCTGGGCTGTGGCATGAGTTATCAAGTGAACACACTGCTCTTGTTCCATGCCTCTTTTAGATTGAGTTGCAGATTAATCGTGGACGTGCATTAGTAGGAGAAAAAAACCCTATTCGACCATTCTCTTCCTCAGACTTATTTTCATCGGGTATATTCTACATCTGAATTGTTTTATATTTCAAAATTTTGTGTTGCTGCCTCTGAACTGCAAACAGATTCCACCTTTTGTGTTTGATGTAGTGGATGAATTTGTGTTAAAGTGGGGCAACTCAAGTAGAATGATACTTGAATGTGGCTTGGTTGCCAGGCAGATTTGGCTGGATGGTTTTACTTGGCTCAGTGCTGCAAGCCCATTTGTCTGGATGAGTATGTTGTAGGTCATTATTGATATGAAACTTATTGTTGCTGCGTGTGGGATGGGTAATTTATGGAGCTGTGAGTACTAGTTTTATTGTTCATGGAATTTGTCACTTTGTATTTTCAGGTCGACCACAAGGGAGAAATGGAGAAGATGTTAAAGAAGAAATTACAGCCCATAGTTGCCAACATGATAGAACTGAATAACTGCCTCAAACTGAACTTTGAAACCTATTCTGGCATGGCAGCGAAGGTGACTAATACTTTGTTCTGCCTCTGTTCAATTATGTAATATTTCCCAAAAAGTTAATCTGTAAGTCGAATCGGCTCTAAGGCACTGGTCAGGCTGCATTTGGAATATTGTGAGCAATTTTGGGCATCATATCTGAGGAAGGATGTGCTGGCTTTGGAGAGCGTCCAGTGCAGGTTTACAAGAATGATCCCAGGAATTAGTTGGTTAACATATGATGAGCGTTTGACAGCACTGGGCCTGTACTCGCTGGAGTTTAGAAGAATGAAGGGGCACCCCATTGAAACGTACAGAATAGTGAAAGGCTTGAATAAAGTGGATGTGGAGAGGATGTCTCCACGAGAGGGAGAGTCTAGGACTAGAGGTCATAGCCTCAGAATTAAAGGACGTTCTGTTCGGAAGGAGATGAGGAATTTCTTTAATCAGAGGGTGGTGAATCTGTGGAATTCTTTGTCACTAGAAGGCTGTGGAGGCAGTCGGTGGATATATTTAAGGCAAAGATAAATTCTTGATTAGTGCGGGTATTAGAGGTTATGAGGAGATGGCAGGAGAATGGGGTTAGGAGAGAGAGAGATCAGCCACGCTTAAATCCCGGAATTGACGATGGGCGAAATGACCTAATTCTACCATCACTTATGATCTTATGAAATCTCTCCCCTTCTTCCCAAAAATATTTACAGATGCTGTGAAACAATTTTGGAAGAATTTTGTCTGCTAACGCGAGTCGGTATTAATGATTAACTGTTATAGCTAGCCTTGTATGGGATAACATAATTTTAAAAATGGAATATGTTGCATAGCAATTATTAATGGAAAAGAACAAGAATTATGCTTTGGTGATTTGTATGTTTAATTTGCTAGAGTTGCAGGTTAATGCAAGCTAAAATGGTATTCAAGCCAGGCCCTGCTATAGTTTTTTACACTGATCATGAGTTTCATTGTAATCTCTATTGACCATTTTGATTTTAAATTGGCTCCCTTTTTGTAAACAAGCATCTGCAGTTCCTTGCGCCTCTAATTGTTTTCATTTGATTCAGATGGAAGCTATGAAAATGGATACAAATGCATTCTTTGGACAACACAGCAAAAGATTAAATACATTACAAGAAAGCACTTGCAATGCTCTGGGTGTGGTCCAAAATGAGAATGAGAAACTGAGGCAAAATCTACAAAAAATACAGCAAGAACAAGCAGAGGTGCTGTGAAAATTTAATGGCTCGAAACATTACATTGTTGTATTTTATTGAATGATTTCAGTAACAATTCAACCCTGGCTTTTTGTAAATAGGGCATCTCAAATCTACAGAGTCAGCTTGATCTGTTCTTTCATCAAAATCAGAAGAATTATGATAGTCTTCTAACTCAGAATGGAAATGTACAGCACTCATTGAATATGCTTCAGGAAGATGTGCACCTGTAAGTGTCTGGATTGTACTAAATGTTGTTAAAACATAATTTTACTATAATATGTCTCCATAATGCAAATTGGATGTAATGCCATTCATGAAGTAGGGAACAATATTTGTATTACGCGGGCATCGTTGGTTTTGAGCAATTTTCGTCAGGAATTTGAGAATCAGTTAAAAGCTTCTTTGAAAATTGGCAAGCAGAAAGAAAGCTGTTTTGGGGTTGGAGGGGGTGGGGAATTGTTTCCCATGTGGCCTCCCTGTAGTAATCAGACAGCATTGTCTTCAGAACACCACCGCTAATTTCACCGCAGGAAGCCATTAGAATTGATTTCTATTGACATTTTAGATTACAGTCATACAGCACCGAAAGGGGCCCTTTGGCCCATACCAAGGCACCATCTACTAGTCCCCTTCGCCCATGTTCGGCCTGTATTTGTCTAAACCTTTCCTATCCATGTACTTGTCCAAATATCTTTTATATGTTAAGTACCTGCCTCAACTATCTCCTCTGGCAGCTTGTTTCATATCCCAACCATCCACTGTGTGCAATAGTTACCCCTTGGGTTCTTATTAAATCTTGCCCCACTCGCCTTAACTCTATATCTGGTTCTTGATTCTGCTATTCTGGGTGAAACGCTGCATTCACCCAATCAATATTCCTCATGATTTTATTCACCTGTAAGCTCACTCCTCATTCTCCTGCACTCCAAGGAATAAAGTCCTAACTTGCACAATCTGTGCAATAAATCAGGTCTTCCAGACTTGGCAACGTCCTTGTAAATCTTTTCTGCGCTCTTTGCAGCTTAATGATATACTTTCTATAGCAGGGTGATCAAACTGAACATTAATACTCCAAATGCTGCCTCACCACAATGTTGTACAACGGGAGCAGAATGTTCCAGCTTCTATGTATCAGAAGCTAACTGCTGAAGGCCAATGCACCAAAGGATGTCTTTACCACACTATCTACCTGTGATGTCACTTTCAGGGGGCTGTTACTAGTACTCCTAGATCTTTCTGCTCTACAACACTCCCCATTCACCGTGAAGGTCCTACCCTAGTTTCACTTTCCAAAATGCATCACCTCGCACTTGACTGCCATTAGCCATTCTTCAGCTGACCATGATCCTGCTGTGAGTTTTATTTTTGATAACCCTCTTCACTGTCTCTGATAGCACCTGCTTTGGTGTCATCTATAAACTTACTAATCATGCCTTGCATATTCCCATCTAAAGCATTGATGTAAACCCCAAACAGCAATGGACCCAGCACCAATCCCTGAAGCACACCACTAATCATTCTTCAGTCTGAAAAAACAACCTTCCACCACCATCCTCTGCTTCCTTCCACAAAGTTAATTCTATTTCGAGGCAGCTAGCTCTCCTTTGATAGAAAAATAGAAACATAGAAAATAGGTGCAGGAGTAGGCCATTCGGCCCTTCGAGCCTGCACCGCCATTCAATATGATCATGGCTGATCATCCAACTCAGTATCCCGTACCTGCCTTCTCTCCATACCCCCTGATCCCTTTAGCCACAAGGGTCACATCTAACTCCCTATTAAATATAGCCAATGAACTGGCCTCAACTACGTTCTGTGGCAGAGAATTCCACAGATTTACCACTCTCTGTGTGAAAAATGGTTTTCTCATCTCGGTCCTAAAAGACTTCCCCCTTATCCTTAAATGCCATGAGCTGTAACTTGTGGAGCAGCCTACCATGCAGAACCTTATCAAGGTCTCTATAGACAGCATCTTTGGCCTTACCTATATCAACATTCTTGGTCACTACTTTGTTTTCTGAGAGGAATATTCTCTCTCTAGTTACCCTCTTTCCCTACATAAAATACCTTTGGATTCTCCTTAAACTTATCTTCCAGAACTATTTCTTGTCCCCTTTTTGTCCTCCTGTTTTCCTTCTTAAGTCCCACCTCTTCTTTTGGGATATGCTTGATCCTCATTGCCTATAGGTTTTAGCTTGGAGATAGTGTGGAAGCAGGCCCTTCCCTGGCCAACGTTCACTTGCACTTTCTCCCTATTGTGTAGGATAGAACTGATTTACAGAAAGCAATTAACTTACAACCCTGTGTGTCTTTGGAATGTGGGAGGAACCCGGAGCACCCGGCAAAAATCCATGTGGTCACAGGGAGAACGTACAAGCTCTGTACAGACAGCACCCATAGTCGGGATCAGACCTGGTCTGAAAGACATCAATTTTACTGCTGCTCCACCGTGCATCCTAAACTTGACCATGCCTCCTCTTTCCTGACCGGAAACTCAATTTCTCTCGTCGTCCAGACTTCCGTCTGCGTTACCCTTCACTTTAGCAGAAAGATGCTTTGAACTCCCACTATCACACTCCTAAAAATGTGCTTGACGTCTCTTTACCCGCAAACAACCTACTCCAATCAACGCTTGCAAGTTCCTGTCTAAAACCATCAAAATTGACCTTGCCCCTATTCAGAACTTTAACATGTGGACCAGCCCTGTCCTTATCCATAATTATTTTATAGCTAATAGATTTGTGGTTGCTGGTCCGAAAAGGCTTGCCTGCTGCCACTTCAGCCACTTGCTCTTCCCAATTTCCTAAGAGTAAGGATTTGCTCTTTCCATTGTAGGACCCTCTACATGCTGGCTTAGGAAACTTACCTGAACACACACTGCAATATGTGATGTGCAATATTTCCTCTATTAAACAATGTAACATATAGCCTTTAGTATTTTCAGCACAGTTACAAAAATAAACTCTAGTAGTTATTAAAATGACCTTTTTATTTGAACATTGTGCGGGGGGGATAACTTAGTGTATGATACTGTTAACTCTCTAATCCCCTCTTCCCCATTGAGAATGATTTTTATAACTTGATTTTCTACTGCATAAGATTTCTTAAGAATGCAACTACCATGTTGTAGCATAACTAACTTATTTTATTACATGTAAACTTGTGAAAATATATAAATTCCATAAATTTGGATATTGGTAATAGCTTTTATGCCCTTAGAATGGTGCTGTTTGACAATTTGAAACACAACTACATCACCATTTGGCTTAAAGCAAAGCTCTCGCATCATAAAATTATCTGTTTATATTCTAGTCAATCTGCAGAAGTTATGAAGGGCGCTACATCTCACCAAGGGAACCTTGCCACCTCTATAGACAGTTTTGCCAATGAAATCAGGAGTTCATCCAGTGAGGGGATAAAAACTGCAGAGAGGTTAAATGATGAAAGCCAACAGCTCGGCTCCAGCATGCTGGTCCTTTGCCAGGAAAGCAGTCAGTGGTGTGAATCAACAGAGGGCACTGTTGACGTGCTCAGTCGAGATCAATTATCATTTTATGACCTTAACAAGAGGCAGCTGCGGAACGTTGAGCAGGTACGAATTTATGTTGTTGCTGTGTAGGAAGGAACTGTAGATGCTGGTTTAAACCAAAGATAGACACAAAAGACTGGAGTAACTCAGCGGGTCAGACAGCATCTCTGGAGAAAAGGAATTGGTGATGTTTTGCGTCGAGCCCCTTCTCGACCCGAAACATTTCTCCAGAGCTGCTGTCTTACCCGCTGAGTTACTCCAGTCTTTTGTGTCTGTGTTGTTACTGGGTGACTTCCTGTGTCTGATCTCTCAAATTATCCCATTTTTCTGTTACTAAGGGTAATATTTTGAAATGAAACCTTTTTAAAAAAAAAGAAGAAGAAAAAGAACGTATTTTCAAACTATCAGCGGTTGGAAATTGCTTTAATCAGAAAATATAGCTTCAAAATGCTCAGATTTTGAGTATCTCTTAAGATTGCAGCGGGTTTTCAAGTACTAATCGCTGTTCAGTATTTCATTCTCGTTAAAGCTGTAAAGAATGGGGTGACATTTGTCTTGATTTGTATACACATTGACCTGTTGTTGAGCGATGAAAACATGTCACAATTGTATTGTTTCCTTTTGCAAAGACTGTGAATGAGAGTCGTGACCCCCTCGTCACCAAGATCACAGAGCAATTGAAAGGACAGTGTGATGCAGAGGAGTTGGCACTCTCCGCCATACTTGAACAAGTTGATGATGATAAAAGCAAAGTGACGCAACACCTTCAAAACCTAAATGAACAAGCCCGGGCAGGACTAAATAACGTCTTTAACTTTTTTAACGAAGAACTGCGACAGGACATTCCCACAGGTGAGACCAAATCCTTTTAGTCGAAAGTAAATAAACGAAGATATCTGAAGCTTATTATTATAATAATATTATTCAATGTATAATGAATTCGGCAGGGAAGCAAATATCCGACCAACACGGACTTCAATGCACTTGGATTTTATTTGTTTGTGGGAATAAGTTGCAAAAATTATTTAAAAGGAATAAACAGACATGCTGTAAACACTCAGCAGATTGGGCGATATCTGTGGAATGTGAAGGCGTTGAACTGCAGGTTCAGAAATGGGAACGACTAAAGGTAATTTTGGAACTGCGGAAAGTTGGGGAAGGGTAGGACGAAAGGAACATTCCTGATGGGATGAGAGCAGGGAGGCTGTGAGAATTGGATGTAGATTAAACCAACCTGGTGATAATTTAATGAAGGTGTCCGAGGAAGCATAAAGTTATTAAATGGCAATTGGAGCAAAAACAAGAGAGCACAAAGGAATTTAAAAGCGTCCAAAGGCAGACCTATGGGAAATACCCAACTTTTCTAATGCTAATGGAGAGCGAGAAACTGAGTCCAATTGATGACATGCAGCATGATTGATTAGAAATATAGAAAGTGAGCTAGTTGGTTATCATTCAATGTTGACTCTGGAAGGCTGCAATGCACTCAGACGGAAGGTACGAAGCTGTTCCTCAAGCTTCCATGCGGCCTCGTTATAATGGTGCAGGAGGCCACTGGAGGCCGGAGGAGTGTGTGGAGTAGCAGGAGAGTTGAGGGTTGGTCCTGCAGTCTGAGCATGGAGGCGAAGCAACTGGTCACCGCAATTGGTTTCTCCGACGTAAAGGAGGCCACATTGTGAACAAAAAATACAATACACTAGCTTAGAAATGCAAGTGTATGGTGACTGCATTTAGGGAGACTGTTTGGGTCCTTGAACGGTGGGCCCTTTGTAAGGGTAAAAAGCCCTTTGTTGCATCTCTAAATTACATGGGGAATTGCTGTAAGAAGGGGAGTATTTGATGATAAAGAGAAAGTGGACCAGCCTGTCACAAAGGGAATATTCCCTTGAAGATTCTGAAAGGTGTTTCAGTAATGGAATCTCACTGAAGATCAGGGAACTTGGAGTGGTTTTGAATTCCAACTAAAATGATACGTGAAACATAATCATATTAATAAGTCTGTTTTACAATGTGGCGATCTGTAAAAGTCTCAGGAACAACTTTCCTTCGGTAAGTATTTATGTTGGGGTTATGCAAATTCAAAGGTCTTTTATTGTCACATGCAGGTCTTATTATTACCATACAGCCATATGGGAAAAAAAAGCAACAAGACACACAACTACATAAAAGTTAACATAAACATCAACCACAGCGGATTCCTCACTGTGATAGAAGGCAAAAAAGTCCAATCCTCCTCTTTATTCTCCCACGGTCGGGGCAGTCAAACCATCCGTCGGGGCGATCGAAGCTCCCGCAGCCGCCGGTTGAAGCTCCCGTGTCGGGGTGGTCGAAGCTACTGCGGCTTGGAGTTCCCGAAGTCGGTCTCTCAACAGAGACCACGAACTGCGTGATGTTACGTCCACAGGCTCCCACGGTTGGAGCTCCGAGGTCGATCCCTGGCAAAGGGATCCTGGGCTCTGCGATGTTAAAGTCCCGTAGGCGCCCCACAGTGGAGCTCTCAAACATCGGTCTCCAGCAAAGGCCGCCAACTCCTCGATGTTAGACTGCAGTGCGGACGGAGATACGATGCGGGAAAAAAATGGCATCTCCGTCAATGTAAGAGATCAGAAAAAGTTCCTCCCCCCCCCCCCCCCCCCCCCAACCCACCTCCCCACAAAATAAGCTCAAGAACACTAAAAACATACATTTAATGCATGCTATTAAAACACAAAGACATACAGACTGTTGGCGAGGCAGCCACTGAAATGCTGATAATTAAAATCTTTACATTGGTATACAAGGTGCTTAGCTTGACAATGATTACTTTGAATTCAATAATCCATTTCTGACACAACATGGTCATGCAAATATTTCAGATAAATCGGAGTTCTTAAATGACTATGGCACAGAAGATTCCTGGTTTATAGTTTTACTTTTGTATTTTCCCATCCTTGTAATATTTGGCTTATTTCTTCGTTTATATGTAGCAGATCAAGAAGAGGCAAGTTTTGAGGTGGGTTTTATGTTACCAATGTTGTGCTGCAGGTTACTGGTGGTTCCTGGGGTTAATGAAGGAGTAACTGTCTGTGCTGCTATTTCTGCTGATCACATATCTAATACTACGGGAGCAGCTATGAATAGAATTATGCTTCCTCGAGTTGACCAACAGTGGCCACCTGCTGGCTTGAGGAATCATTTGGCCATAAAGAAAGGTGTAGTAGCAAGGGAGGCCATTTTGGAGCTTGTATTATTCTGATAAATGGTAATAATTGCATTTTGATTTTCAGGTACCACCCCACAGCGGAAAAATTATCCATATCCAAGCACGCTCTCCAGAACAGAGCCACGTGATGTCTTGGTGGTTCTGCACAATGAACTGCAGCAGGAATTGCAGAGTTCTCTGGCTCCCGTCGTGTTTCCCCAAGAGGAAGTCATTCCTGAGCTGGTAAGTGTTATTAAGGGTCTCGACCCGAAACGTCACCCATTCCTTCTCTCCAGCGATGCTGCCTGTCCCACTGAGCAACTCCAGCATTTTGTGTCTGCCTTAGTGTTATGAATCACTTTTTGGCAGCGCTTCCAGCATGTTCTAATTGGCGATGAATAGAGTTTTCCAGAATTATTTTGTTTGCGCATATTTATTCTTGGTATAAAAGGAACAACCTACTAAGAAGACGGTGCAAATCAGGATCCTACCCATTTCATACCAAGAGAAAATCAAGAATTTTAATACCTCGTTCAGTTTTAGACTGATTCGAACTTTACAATTTTCTACTTCAAAACACTACAAAGATTTAGACTTTTATCCCAATAAACGTAGTTACTTAACTTCCATTCGATCGCACCTTTGAATAATGGTGGTGACAGCAGACCTGAATGTTCACCTGAGTTGTTTGAAGAAAATGCTTTAATTTTTTTATTATTGCTCTCTTGAATTTCAAAACATTTATTCGTTGACGTAACTAATATTGCGTGGACATGGGTTCATTTCCCTGTATGTCCTGTGCCTGCTAATGTTAGCTGAGGATGTCACTAGATTTAAGAATTGGCCTCCTGCATGCCAGGCTTAGGTTGGTAATGCATTAGTGTATGTTGATTGTCCAAAAAAAATTATCATGAACCAAAATCCAAGTTGGCCAAATTATGATTGATTTCAGAACACTGTGGAAGATGAGCAAATGAGCACAAGTAGTGACAGTATGGCCAGTGAGAAGAGTACTGAGGATTTCTGCCAACATGGTGGTGCACCGTTCTTCCAGGTAATTCTTTAAGGTTCAAGTTTGTGTTTATTGTCACATGCTCCAATTAAGGTGCAGTGAAAGTTCAGTTGCCCGCAGACACATAAAATAAAATTTAACATAAACATCCACCACAGTGGAATCCACATTCCTCACTGTGATGGAAGGCCATAAAGTTCAGTCATCTTCGCCCTTTGTTCACCCGTGGTCGGGGCTGAACCCTCCGCAGCCGATGGTCCGATATCCAAGCCCTCGCGTCGGGATGATGGAAACTCCGACGTGGAGACGGATCGGAACGCTCCGCGGCATGGAGATCCCGAGTCGGCCTCTTCTTACCCGGAGACCGCGGCATCACGGTGTTAAAGTCCACCGGCCCCGCGGTCGGAGCTCTTTCACTGGCGTTCCTCGGTAAAGGATCGCACGCTCTGCGATGGCGAGTCCGTCCAAAATTCCCATTACCTCTTCCTTGACTGCACTCTTACTGAACAACCATCATCCCGACGCAACTCCAAATGTTCATCACGCCTTTTGACTAAAGATATTTCTGATTCTATGTGCGGCTTATTCTGAGACTGATCTCTCCAGCTATGGGTTCATTGCCCAGCAGCACCCTGTTAAGCCCCATGAAAATTAATTTTCTGCCCGTGGTCATCTTAATCCTCTAAATTTAAGGCAATTATGTCTTAGTCTACCGAAATAAATCCCGAGACAACCCTTCTTCTCCCCCCCCCCCCCCCCCATCCCAATCCTTTTGATGAGGGGATTTATCTAATGATCGATTAGATGTTCTTTTTAAGGCATGATTATATAGTCCGTTTTTAACATACAGCTTCCATTGCAGCCGTTATGCATCCTTCTAAGCTAGCTTTGTAAATAAACGTATGTTCTGATTTTCTAAGTGATATGGATTTTAATATCAGGCTGAAGACTGCATAGATGATGCATCCAGATATTACTTCAGGCTATTGATTATCATAAATTGAGGATTTGTTAACATGTGATCACGTTTCTGCCCAGTGCCCCACCACACCATCTAATTAACTCTCGGGTACCACTTAATTGAACGACATTTGTAAATTCAAATCCATTACATCCACTGGTTCTCTCCTTATCTACTTCAGAAAGGTAGCTAACTAGTAACTTAGCAAATTCTTTGAACGTGTTGTTTCATAGATCCTTGATGATGATCCAAAGCACACTGCCCCAACATAAATACCGGGTGTTTTTTTTAATTTCCCCAACTACAGGTTTGAAATTAGCTGGTCAATGGATCCTTGTTTCCAGTAAATTCTGGAAAATTAGACCCAACAAATTCACCTTTTGAAAATTCAAGGATTGAGTCATCGGGTCCGGGCAATCTGTTGCCCTCGCTCCTCTTCGATACAATACGATAGAACTTTATTTATCCCAGCAAAGAAATTGATCTGCCAACAGTCTTAAAAACACAAAATACATGAAACATGAGATTCTACCCCACGACAGAAGGGGGAGGAGTTGTGCAGTTTGTTACTTCATTTCTGCAGTAAAACTTTGTCAACTTCTCCACAGTTGATGCTTATGAGTTTACTGACGTTAATTTGCCTTTCTCAGCACAAGCTTGATTCCCAAAGATATCTGAATTGGTTAATCAACTGAAAGGACAACAAACTATCTGCTGAATATCTTTGCCATTTCCCTTTTTTCTGGATTACTGTTGATGCTGATCTTTTTTATTTTGCATGGCTGCAGACCTCCACGTAACAGGGATTGATTTATCGCCTGATATTAATTTATTTATTATATGCCTTGTTGTGTCTTGGTGCTGTACATTAATGAGATACTGAGCTTCATTATCTAAAGAAGAAAATAGTATTAATTTTTGCAGCAAATCCATTATTTTAAACTCAATATTTTTGTTTGCATACAACAAATTGATAATTATTTTATTTTATCTTCCATAGACCAAGAAAAGCCACAAAAACGACAAGGAAAATAGAAATGTTGCCAATTTTGACCCATCAAAGTCGATTGAAGACAATTCTGTCCCAGCAGTAGTAAAATCCAAATTACCATTACGGGTACATAATTAATATTGCTAAACAGCTATAATTTCAATTGCATTATTAATATCTGAGTTTCTTCTGTTCGTACAGTTTTTGCTGCCTATTTAGTTTCTCGGTGCTTGAAAATTCTAACTTTCAAAGATTGTGTCATCCAATTCTTGCCTCTTCCTCTATTCCAAACGGTGTACTTTATTTTCCATTAATTCTTTAGATATGTTTCCTGTTCTCTGTCACAATACAACTACCGCTGGATTAGCTAACTTTTATACACTTTTTGGTTAATTTTGTATCTTAACCCTGATCTATGTTATGTGTATATAAACTTGTTTCTCATTAGAAAAATAAATACATGTTCCATTATTGTTTCAAACAATCTTCTGTGTAAATGTAGACAATGTGCAATGGAACTTCATTTTATTGAAGGTGTGTTTTTAAAAATACAGCAAATAAAGTAATATGATCACATTGTCTGTATCTCTACTGCCCACCTCAGCCAAAAGGAGACGCTTCATGCAAAGGACATCTCAAAGAGGAATGGCACTCTTGTCCACCTCACTCCTCCTGTCTGTGGAAGTGGCAGGAGCGGTTCCAGGTTGCAATTCCACAATTTAGGAATTATGTGAATGGAGAACCTGGATCCGGAGATTGAATGGGAATGTGGGGAGATTTATTTTCATCTGGAGTGATAGGTACCTGGAATTTACTGCCTGAAAGACTGGTGGAAGTCGAGTCACCGATGGCATGCAAGACGGATATAGGTGCACACCCACATCCCCTAGGCATTCATGTATAACTGTTGAAAGATGGGATTAACATTGGTAGGTGCCTACTGATTGGCATGTTTTCATGCTGTATGACCAGGTGAAAGGGAGGGTAAGATATTGATGGGGCTGGTTTTGCCGATAGTGAAGACACTTGTGAAAAATTCCAGTGGGATCTTGATCGATTGGCCAGGTGGCCTGAGGCATGGCTGATGGAATCTGATGCAGAGAAATGTGAGGTGTTGCATTTTGGGAAGTCTAACCTGGGTAGGACCTACACTGTGGATGGTAGGGCTCTGGGGAGTGTATCTAGAGAGATCTAGGAGTGTAGGTAGATTAGGTGGTCAAAAAGGCATTTGGCACATTGGTCTTCATCAGTCAGAGAATTGAGTGTAGAAGTTGGAAGGTCATGTTGCAGTTGTATAAGATGTTGGTTCAGTCACATTTAGAATATTGTGTTCAGTTCTGGGCACCATGTTATAGGAAAGATGTCGAGCTGGAAAGGGTACAGAGAGGATTTATGAGGGTGTTGGCAGGACTAGAGGGTGTGAGGTGTAGGGAGAGGTGGAGTAGGCTGGGTCTCTATTCCTTGGAGCACAGGAGCATGAGAGGTGATCTTATAGAGATGTATAAGATCATGAGAGTCATAGATTGGGTATATGCACAGAGTCTCTTGCCCAGAGTAGGTGAATCGAGGACCAGAGGACCTGGGATTATGGTGAAGGGGAAAGGTTTTACTTGGAATCTGAGGGGGTAACTTTTTCATAATGAGGGTGGTGGAACAAGCTGCCCGAGGAGGTAGTTGAGGCAGGAACTATCCCAACATGTAAGAGACAGACGGGTACATGGATCGGACCGGTTTGGAGAGATATGGACCAAATGCGGGCAGGTGGGACTAGTGTAGCTGGGACATGTTGGCTGGTGTGGGCAAGTTGGGCCAAAGCATCTGTTTCCACACTCTATAGCTCTGTGGTAGAAGGGTTTGTCGTCTGTTTATATGGAGCTACCAGAGAAGCTGGCAATGTTAACGTAGAGAAAACAAAAGGAAAATGTGTTGAAGACTGAGTGGTGTAGTGAGTTGTTGAAAACAAAAATGATGCTAACTAGAATACGCCACCTTAAAAATACTTGGCAAAAGAATCCGAGACTATGTTAGAACATTTATTTCCAGGTGTTACATTTTATCTGAAGTGAACGACCTACACAATGCTGAAAACAAATTAATTAGTAACTTGCCAATGGGAATAAGCCTTTTGGGTATTACAACTGCACATGCCCACACCATTCGGGATAAACATTCTCGCCAGCTGAGCTACAGACCTGTGTATTCATTTCAATTAGATTTATAAATAAATGTGACTGTCAAATATGTCAGCAGTAAGCCACAGCCTACTACAGGCTGCACAAATCCACAACTGTATCTATTTAAATTACTGACTCGATTCAGCACACCAGCCGTGGAAACGCAATAAGTAAATAAGTTTATTGGCCAAGTATTCACATACAAGGAATTTGCCTTGGTGCTCCGCCCACAAGTAACAGCATGACATACAGTGACGAATGCCTGGAATGAACCTGTAAATTATCAAACCTTTAGCCTGTCACAGCCATTCAAATTTGATATTGATTTACACGAATTACAAGTTGTGTGGTCAACCAATTTGCGACAGTCCTTACATTCCTATCCAAACAACCTTCCTAGATTGAAAGAAACGAGGAGAATGTGCTGTGTGGGGGGTAGGTTGGAAAGTTCAGATTGGATTCAGACAGGTTGGTTAAACTTTTGAGGTGGGTAGGCTTAAGTAAAGATGCTATTGCTTTACTGGGGTTGGTTCCAGTCTGTCAGGGCACACAGTTGGGAGCCGGGTGACCGGGCGGTGATAATTATGAGAATTTGCAGCCATTTGAACCGCAGCCAAACTAGAGGCTTCACTCAGGAGTGGGTTGCAGCTTCCCCAGTTGATGGGACCTGTTATCGCTCTCTTTGAAGGAGGCGCTGCCTGCCCCAGCGAGTGGGCAAATGCGGAGCCAACCCGTAATATGAGTGGGAGCATTGTCTCTGTCAGACTTTGTCGACAGTTGGGGTGGGGGATCTGGGAGAGAGAGAGAGCTGGTGATACCGCACAGATGCAACAGTTTAATAATGACTCGTTATATTCCGCCACACGGCAACCTGGGCTGGTCTGATGTGACAGCCTTCGCCAGTTCGCTGCGTGCCCGATCCCAACGCAGAACCTCCACAAAACATTTGGGCTTTGAGTAACACCTGCACAAAGAGCTTCTGCTAACGAGGGCTGGCGAACTGGGAAATGCACCGCAACCACCGCAAACTTGGAACAGCACAGACCCTCCACTCAACCTGTCCAATACTAAAGGGCAGGCATTTCCCAGTTAAATGTCTTATATCGGATTGGCGACTCCTTAACAAGGCCAACCCTGTACTCAGTTTTCCTCGGAGATGAATCTTTGCCTTAACGGTACATTCACACCGCCTGTAGGTAAAACATCAGCCCACATCACACTGATACATTCGCTGCCTGCCTCTGATTAAATATAGTTTTACACATAAATTATGAATAAAGATAAGAAAATGTTTCAAACACAAGGATTTTTTTCTTATTCCAGTAGCAAACACATTAAGGATTAAATGAAAATTATAGATTATTTAACTTTTTGAATATCTCATAATTGCAGATTAATGAACTGAACTAGAACAGGTAAGTAGTGTGTGAACAGCAGAACGAGACAGGAAGCTATTGAGTTGACAGAATTCTAGATTAGAATTGGTAGAATAGTTACCAATTTATACACAGTTTATACAGCGCTGCGTTCGCTTTAACAAAAATTCCGAATGACCTTTGACAAATCCTTGCGTTTATCGAGATACCGAACTAGCTTATTGGGTCAATACTTGAGCATTTTAAGGAGTAAGGGGAAAGGTGAGTATGATTTGATGCAACTTTTCGAATAACTGGCACAAACATAAACAAAGTGTTTTCAAGAGAAGAATGAAATGGTTTTATGGGTTCTAGATTTGTTGCTTCAGGTAGAAACAAGGAACTGTAGATACTGGTTTACAAAAGAAACTTGTAGCTCAGCAGGCAGCATCTTGGGAAAGCACAGATTGGTGACGATTTGGGTCAAATCTGCAGAAGGGTCCTGACCCAAAAGTCACCCATCCAAGTTCTCCAGAGATGCTGTCTGACCTGTATTGCTTCAACTATTAGGCACCAATAATATTCCTTTAATCAGAAAGATATATATTATCCTATCCTACATATAAATATATACAAATAAATAAAAAAACATTTAGTCTCAAACTGTTAAGTTGGAATGTTCTCAATAGGACATGTGTTGCCTATTTTATCCTACAAATAGGAAATCTATGTAGGATAAGACAATTTAAGTTGTTGATTTTTTTTCAGATTCTTGGGTAAGAATACCCAAGATTGTTGAGGGCTTGGACACGCTAGAGGCAGGAAACATATTCGCGATGTTGGGGGAGTCCAGAACCAGGGGGCAAAGTTTAAGAATAAGCAGTAAGCCATTTAGAACGGAGACGAGGAAACATTTTTTCCTCACAGAGAGTGATGAATCTGTGGAATTATCTGCCTCAGAGGGCAGTGGAGGCAGGTTGTCTGAATGCTTTAAAGAGAGAGCTAGATAGGGCTCTTAAAAATAGCGGAGTCAGGGGATATGGGGAGAAGGCGGGAACGGGGTACTGATTGGGGATGATCAGCCATGATCACATTGAATGGTGATGCTGGCTCGAAGGGCCGAATGGCCTACTCCTGCACCTATTGTCTATTGTTTAATACTCTTTAATGTTCTAATCTCTTCCGGTGTTGTATTTCATGAGTTTCCAGAGTTCTGTTACATTTCTTAACAGCATGATCTCAGGAATGAGTGGGTTAACATATGAGCTTTTGATGGCGCTGGGCCTCTACTCGCTGGAGTTTAGAATGGGGGGGAGGGGGTCGACGACACACACTGAAACTTACCAAATAGTTAAAAGCCTGCATAGAGTGGAAGTGGAGAGGATGTTTCCACTCATGGGAGAGCTGGACCAGAGTTTATAGTCTCTGACTAAAAGGATGTTCCTTTAGGAAGGAGTTGAGGGGGGATATCTTTAGTCAGAGGGTGGTGAATCTGTGGAATTATTTGCCACAGAAGGCTGTGGAGGCTAAGTCAATGGATATTTAGAGATAGATTCCTGATTGGTAATGGTGTTAGATGTTATGGGGAGAAGGCAGGACAATGGAGTTAAGAGGGGAAGAAAGATCAGACACGATTGAATGGCGGAGTTGACTTGATAGGCTGAGTGGCCTAATTCTGCTCCTGTCACTTATGAACCGTACTTTCAAAGTCCCAGGGCTTTCTCAGTTCCACTTCCAATTTCAGTAGTTTATTTTTGGGGGCATTGGTGATAGTTTAGAGTAGACCTTGTCTTCTGAACTTAGCCCCACCTGCTGGTGTGCCTGAGGCACAGCATTTTTTTTTTTTTGCCCTCCAGGCTCCAGTCTGCAAAAGCTACCCGTAGGCAGTACAATTTAAACAAATCCCAGCACTGGGCTATCAGATTGTGGAGAATGTCGATAGCGTGCGTTTGAACTCAATGCAGAATACATTGTTTGTACAATGTAGGAAACTAACACAACTTATTGGTTTAGTGCATGGTATTCATGACCTGAAACTTGCGAAATGGAAGTATGAGGAAAACAAAGTTTTAAACCAGAACAGGAGAATGTTTTGTCAATTGCAAACTAATATGCCTCATTTTCAAAACAATCAATCTGCAATGTCACCACGAAGTGAGTCACAGGAAGTTTTCAACTTCATATTGGTTAAGAGTTGGGGAATAACAAGCTGATTGCAATAAAATCAGGCCGGTCTGCCAACACGCTCCACTTTGTCAATTTCACTGAAGTTTATTAATGCCGGATATTTTCTTCAGGATTCACTATTGTAGAAGTGGTAGCGATTATAGATTCCAGTAACAACAAACTGGGGCAAGTAATAAAGAAAATTACAATCTCGCACATTGTTAAATACTTTATTGATTGAAGCTACACCTGGGCGAATGATATATTAAATGAAGTCCTTACGGAAGTTGTCGCATTATAAAATGCTTTTTCGAATGAGAACATAAAATATAACCATATAACGATTACAGCACGGAAACATGCCATCTTGGCCCTTCTAGTCCTTGCCGAACACTTATTCTCACCTAGTCCCATCTACTTGCACTCAGACCATAACCCTCCATTCCTTTCCCGTCCATATACCTATCCAATTTATTTTTAAATGATAAAATCGAACCTGCCTCCACCAATTCCACTGGAAGCTCATTCCACACAGCTACCACTCTCTGAGTAAAGAAGTTCCCCCTCATGTTACCCCTAAACTTCTGTCTCTTAATTCTCAAATCATGTCCTCTTGTTTAAATCTTCCCTACTCTCAATGGAAAAAGCTAATCCACCTCAACTCTGTCTATCCCTCTCATAATTTTAAAGACCTCTATCAAGTCCCCCCTTAACCTTCTGCACTCCAAAGAATAAAGACCTAACTTGTTCAACCTTTCTCTGCAACTGGTGAATAAAATGGTGAAAACCCTATGTATTAAAGAATAATGAATACCATAAGTATTTAAATCCACATTCAACATGTAACCAACTTTAAATAACATCCCTTAAACGTTTACTGTCGATCTTGTGATTATTCCTGTCCAGCCCCCTTCCCCACTTACCCTCACTCACATTCCACTATCTTAGACTTAACAGAATACCAGAATATCTATATATTTGCTTGAAACTTGCCGCGGACGAGACAGACGCCACCCACCCGATTTCCTTGCACGGATTCCCGATTAACTCATCGATCTGCTGTTTGTAAATATTAGTTATTTGACTTTTATCTCTCCAAATTAAACGTTTACCTGCTCATCTCTCCACTTGACAGCCGTGTGCTATCCTTCAAATAGCATGTCTTCGTTTCGTGAAATACAGTGCATATTTAAGTTGCAGGAGTGATGCGAGATAATGGGGGGGGGGCTTGGTTTAGATTAATTTCCAAATTCTCAAAATGTCCTGGAGTTCTACGAATATTGGCAGCAATGCCATAAATAAAGGCTATTGCATAAAATGTTTCAGTTGACATTAATTCATGTACATCAAGTAGATTCCTGTTTGAGGGTTTGATTCAGGCTTTTAGGAAGTATTCAATTAAGTAGGATTTTATTTAAATTTCCTCTTCAGAATGGAATTCTAGTTTTCACTTTGGGCCCAAGGGTTTAAATTTTCGAGTATTCTCGATGGATCTGTTTATGGAAAACGTTGAAGCAATCCCCTTAAATCAATCAGCCATATGAAAAAAAATGTCCAAATTAAAACTCTTCCCTCTGTGTCGGGTCTAAATGGCATTGAATTGTGGCTAAATCACAGTTGATCATTTTTTTGTTTGGAAGCATGTTTAATCCGAGATGTTTTGTCCCCAATACTCGGTGTGGTTCAATCTACTGCATTTGAAACATACGTGTTTTACTAGTCACCTAGGTGCACATTATGGATGAGCAAATGATCTTAATTACTAAGGACACCTTTCCAGCAATGTATTTAAACCCCAAATATATACATTCCAAGAGCAATGATTAATGATTGCATGATAATACATGGAGGGAGGTCTGAAGCAGCGTCTCGACCCGAAACGTCACCCATTCCTTCGTTCCATAGATGCTGCCTTGCCCGCTGCGTTTCTCCTGCATTTTTTGTCTATCTTTGATAAAAAAAAACAGCAAATTGTATTACAGTCATTTCTGGGATTATTTCATAGAAAGCTTACTTCCTGAATCGTTATCACTTAATATTCCAGACCTTTAATGTTTTTCATTTTCGTTTTCCGCCGACCTGCTCCGTTTGCAACTATATTTAATGAAGAATATGTGCGACGGTGTCGTGTGTCTGTCTCCCATGCAAAGATATCGACATATGGCTAAAAAATTAGCATTCTGTATAATTTCGAACCTAGTCCCAATTTATGATGCTACAATCAAGCACATTGTTCCTCCCGCGAATACAGCCACATAATGCTGGAGTAACTCGGCGGGACAGGCAGCATCTGTCGAGAGAAGGAATGGGTGATGTTTCGGGTCGAGACCCTTCATCAGATCTATCGCGAGTTCACTTAACAAGAACGACAATTCAAAATTAAACAATTCATCTGGGTTTTGTGTCTTGAAAGACAATTGTGTGTGCATCTTTGAAGCCGTGTCAGTGATGAAGTTATTGGCTTGACTCTGGTCATACAATCGTATAGCACGGGAGCAGACCCTTCGGCCCACCGAGTTCAACCTATGCGTCAAAACCTATTTTCAATGATCCTACACTAGATCTATTTCATACTCCCCATATTCCCTTGTCTATGCTGCCCGATTGCCCCATTCAATTTTACCCCCTCAAGACAATAGACAATAGATGCAGGAGTAGGCCATTCGGCCCTTCGTGCCGGCACCGCCATTCAATGTGATCATGGCTGATCATTCCCCAATCAGTTTTTAAGAAGGAACTGCAGATGCTGAAAATCGAAGGTAGACAAATTTGCTGGAGAAACTCAGCGGGTGCGGCAGCATCTATGGAGCGAAGGAAATAAGCAACGAAGGAAATCAGTCTGAAGAAGGGTTTCGGCCCGAAACATTGCTTATTTCCTTCGCTCCATAGATGCTGCTGCACCCGCTGAGTTTCTCCAGCATTTTTGTGTACCCTCCCCAATCAGTACCCCGTTCCTGCCTTCTCCCCATATCCCCCGACTCCGCTATCTTTAAGAGCCCTATCTAGCTCTCTCTTGAAAGCATCCAGAGAACCTGCCTCCACCGCCCTCTGAGGCAGAGAATTCCACAGACTCGCCACTCTCTGTGAGGAAAAAGTGTTTCCTCGTCCCCGTTCTAAATGGCTTACTCCTTATTCTTAAACTGTAAACAAACAACAGCACGCAAACCCCTGGAACTCAGCCACGAAAGTCCACTCACCAATCACCCATAATTGTGCCAATACTATGTTTCGTGTGCCTGTGATTGGACAGATCTATCTTTACCGCTGTGGTTGGCGGTAAACATTAAGCCGCCTTTGCATCTCGACTTTGCTCGGGGATTAGGCACTTCCTGCAGAACCATTATATTGAAACCAAAGGGTCCCCGGAACAATAAACAGCGAATACGCGTGGATCTGTTAATATTTAAACAAATAATTTTAGATTAACGTTCATATTTATAGGTTTATGTAAACGGTTGTTTCACCAATCACTTCATGAAGTTCCTACTCCACGTTTTTGTAGATAACTGGACACCTGATTAAGTGTTGACAGTGTATAACCGTGGCCTCCTACATTTTACAAGGCTTCACGTTTATATGGCCCCCAGCACTCTTCCATTCAGAATAGATTACAGTTATCTTTAAGAGGCTGATACAACCTCATTTAAACACCGGCGTGTTTCAGCAGTGGCGCCATGCTGACCATCCATCGCACTGCAGACTTGGAATCTTCATCACGGATATTCTCAGGCCTTTGATTTGGAAAGACCTCAGTATAATTTATTTTATCTGCCCAGAGTTGTTCTAACGGCAGGTGCCCATTACGGCGCCAACCGGTGGAATTATCGAACAGTAAGAGAGTTATAGAGTTTTTAAAGACCTTTTCTTCAAAGTGATTCCTATATCCAAATCTGACATTCAAAATAATAATGCATGTTGTCAGCTTCTATTGATGCGAAATTCCCAATGTTTAAAAGGTCTGGCGATTACTACAAGGTTCAACAGATGACTTCACATCGAGTACAGTCCTAATACGGCATTATATTAATCACTGGCATTAAACAGAACTTGATATCCGTCTTTCATAACTATACACCAGTCGAGTCTCCTGATTGATTCCAGGTGACTAATACAAAAATCGTGCGTCAAGCCATGACCAGTCGCTACTAATTTTCCAGCTAAAAAAAGTTGGCAACTCGAAATTCATATGCATCGGCTGCCGTGTAAACGAGGTTTACTTGGTAAATGATTGTGTACGAAGGAACTGCAGATGCTGGTTTACGCTGAAGAGAGACACAAAACGCTGGAGTAACTCAGCGGGACAGGCAGCATCTCTGGAGAGAAGGAATGGGTGAATATTCGGGTCGAGATTCTGAAGTAGGGTCTCACTCGAAACGTCACCCATTCCTTCTCTCTAGAGATGCTGCCTGTCCCGTTGAGTTACTCCAGCGTTTTGTGTCTATCTTTGACAAAGTATTCGATGGGTATTGGGAAGGCTCATTACTTGGCAATAGTCCAGCTTCTCTTACGTTAACCTTTTTTTTTGAGTTCTTCGTTATTTTCAATAACCTTCTGGGTGCTATGGCTTCTCGAATGACTGAATTGAAATCGATTGAACACGCCATCTATATAGCTGCAATATAAAGTAGAAAATCAATGGAATGGGGGAAGTCAGTGAAATCACAACGAGCGAAAATAGTTTATATAATTTCGCTTATAAGAAATTATCATTTCACCGTCATTAAAATCGTGTTCTCTAAGACAAAGAGTGATAATGCCAGAGATATGTGTTTCAAATCAATCTTCCGATCCGTGATCTGGCGTGTACAGCAGTTGTGGCATTTCGGAACTTCTGCTGTATTTCGCTCGAATTACACGCGCCGACGAGGAAGAGCCACAACAATTTGATTTTTGTTTTTCCACTGAAATGTGGAATGAAAACCCCCCATCTCTGTCATCACAAGACGAGCAATGAGCTGACAGGCAAATGTGCTCCAATCTATTAGTTGAGTCATTAAACTAATGAAGTGATTGGATTGCACTTATCAATGTATTGTCTGATATAATATAATCACTATTGGAAGCACCCAATGAGACTAGCAGCCGTCTGTGATAATCACCAGATTAGGCAGTTACTATTAATCGCATCAAACTAGAAACAATGGCCGAGTTAAAATCATTTGGTCGCTTTAAATGAGTCCGAACACGACGATGCAATGCTGAACGAGATTAGTTTTAGATGTTTCAAGTTGCTTGCTTTCTTATGATCCATGTTACAAGTGGATTACAATTGACAAGATGATCCATGATTATGACAATACAAAAACCTGCATGATCAGTCAATTAATTTGTTTTTATAAACGTTTAGTAATCATTTTAAAGAGAAAAATGATCAGTAACAAAAGAACGATTGTTATGTCATTTTTCTCCCGTTGATATCTGCTTCCGTTTTCTACTGCCCTGCTTTCAGTCTTACACTGTAAAGCTTGTGCTTGATATGTTGGAAGAGTAAAATTGAGTCATGTCCATTAAATAACCCAATTAATATCTCGTAGGAAGGAACGGCAGATGCTGGTTTTAAACCGAAGATAGACACATAATGCTGGAGTAACTCAGCTGGACAGGCAGCATCTCTGGAGAGAAGGAATGGGTGACGTTTCAGGTCGAGACCCTTTTTCAGTCCAAAGATACTCCGCTCTAATATCTTTGCTTCAGACTCAATTCTGTCAGAATTCAGAGTCTGAAGATATGGCTCGACCGGAAACGTCACCCATTCCTTCTATCCAGAGATGATACCTGCCCCGCTGAGTTACTCCAGCATTCTGTGTCTATTTTCCCCATTAACATCTCCTTCGAGCAAGCATGCACTCAGCTATTTGCTGTAAAGTTATTTTACATTTTAAACAAAGCCAACAGACTAATCATGTAGCTGTTTCATTTGCTCTTGCTCAAAATCATCACCAATTATAAAATGGGATGGCATAATGGAAAATCAGAATCCATTTGGGCCGAACCGAGGCAATATTTGAAGTTTTCTTTGCACGTTTGACCTATTTATTATCGTGGTTCGGTCCAATATATTGTAAAATATGTGATAAAAATAAACCAAACAATTTTTAATCGGGAAATAACACGTCTGACATTTAATCGTTGTCAATCCTTACCGAGTAATATTCAACGCGATTCTTTTTTATTATATAAAATATGATTTGCGTTTTCAGATTCCTAGCTTGGAATAAGCAAATACGGGGGGGAAAAGAAATCTATGTTTTGGCGTTAAAACCACTTAATTATACACAAGGCAATTTCACAACCATTCCTGTAATACACAATCCCCTTGATGTATTGCTATCCATTAATGGAGAAGTGCGAACACTGATTTAAAATGTGGATTGGCCTGTGTATGTCTCGGTCCCTAAACCAATTTGTCACAAGTAGCCGCAAGAGCTGAATGTGAACGTGACAACAATCCTTGAAAAATCCATCTGGTAAACAGCAAGCAAAGCTGATCCGAGGCTTGTCTCTGGCACGACAAATTCATTTCCCTTGTTAGATGGGATAATTCGCCCTAATAAATAACGAAATATAATTTGTATTACAACTTCGAGAATTTTAAAAGCAATCGTTTCTACCATTTTTTAATATTTTTAATAAAAAATGGAAGAAATCATTGTTTTTAAAAGGTAAATTGGGAATAAATATATTTTTTTAATTTCTAGTTTTTTTAATCAAAGTTTTGGAATATTTACCTCGGTCAGAGTTGTACTTTGTTTTATTTTAATAAACTTCCTGTGGTTTCAAAATAAATCTTGGCTGGGTTTGTCAAGGTATTTGGATTGAAAATTAATGTCCCCGCAGTTTAACCCGATTCAGATCTTGACGAAGGATCTTCTTCCGCAGACGCCGATGTATTTGCAACAGCCGCTTGTGTAAACACCGGGCGCCATTTGGAGCTGTAACGGAGCGTCTGCAAACGCTACCGGGCACATCGGCGAGTTGGAGGCCCATTTAGTCTCCTCTAAACGTGACTGATTTGGAGAGTAAATGTTCTCCAGGGACTAATACACTACTGAAAGTTCCAAATGTTTCCTATTTCATAACATCATGGACACCACTGAGAATGAATGAATAATCGCGGTACACGTGGTGTGTCTACTGCAGACTCTATGCATGTTTGCAGGACTCTGCCTTGCTGCTTTACCTGGGACACTCCGTTCACCTCGCCACTCTGCCGTCTCAAGGTGGGACGGGTCAGCGCGGCTGCGCTCCCACAGCAAGGGGCGGGCGGTCGGTCTGTAAAGTTGCCAATCACCAGGCGGCTAATGAAGGCAGATTGACACAGGGCCCGGGCCCGCCCCCTGTGCTTAGAAATCAGTGGCTCGCCGGAGTTTTGATAAGTTCAAGGAAGTTGATAGTGGGAATATCCCGGCCGCTCCAGCAGTTCCTAGTTGCAGCAAAGCGGAGCCGTCCGTGCTCAGGAACGCTGTCTCCCTCCCTCCCTCCCTCCCTCCCTCCCAGTGAGAAGTGGCCAGCGGCCGTCATGCAGTACCAGCACCCCGGCCCGTCCGCCATGAGTGTGAACCTGCCGCTGTACGCGCCCACCCCGATGCAAGCGGTGCATCCAACCCCCTTCTACATCGACGACATCTTGGGTCGCAATGGGACTTCTCACGCCGCCCCAGTCACCCTCGGACCGGCCCTGCCCTCCCCAAATTCGTCCTTCACCACCATAGCCTCCCCGTACCGGACTCCAATCTACGAACCGACTCCAATCCACGCCGCCTTTCACCACCCAGCCCTGGCACCGTACGGCAGCAACGCCTTCTCCGGACCCTTGTACCCCTTTAGCAGGACGGTGAACGACTACACGCATGCATTCCTCAGACAAGATACCTTGGGTAAGAACCACTTTAGTTCTGATCGCCTCTCGTCGCCGGGCTTATTATGTGCATTAGAGTCGATGCAGCTTTTAGTTAAAACCCAACAAGACTCTGCAGCAGCTATGGGCCATTTCCTACTTCATTTTTACTGTATCGAGATACTGCTGTCACAGGGCACGTTCATTTTAATGCTTCAGCTCAGCTGAATTTTCAGGGATAATAAGAAAGACAGACAGACAGACAGACAGACAGACAATCTGGACAATCGAACAATCTGATGAGAAAATGTGAATGACTCAATTTGACAATTGCACTGGCGAGCTAATTCAAGCACGCAATGCTTTCTGGAGTGATAAGTTCAAGTACACATTTCCAAACTGAAGTGTATATCTGGCGTCTTGTGCACATCGTCCCGTGATGTGATTACAGATTTTAATGTTTTCGTTGGCATAAAACATATTGTTTCTGCCTCGATTAACAACCAATATCCGAATACTGTTTTTAGGCAAAGAATCGAAAACGAAAGAGCTATAATTGTATTTTATTATTTTACATAAACATGTTCTGCCAACAAACTCCCGTGGGAGATGTAGATTGTCAGAAATGTTCACTGAACCCGAGAACGGCCGAAAATATTTTATTTATTTTCCCAGTTATTGCCAAGTCTTATTTTTTAAATAGCCTTTAAATAATAAAGTGCATAAGCCCGTCTATGTGGAGGGGGTCTGCTTTAAAAAAAATAATTTAAGTGATGGTCCGCTCTGTTGAAATTGCACCCTTGAACTACTTTAGCACACAGCATGTGCTCGAAAGGCTGACCTTTTTCCGTTCATACAGGAAATCTTGAGTTCTCGATAGGAGTAAATCTGGTTACAGAGCTGTTAAATGTTTTCCTCTCAGTCCGAAGCAGACTCTTCCCCGGGAGTCATGCACATTGCTGATTATTTTATCGACATCCTCAATACAGACATATACAGGAAACACTCGAGTTCTGATAGCCGGGATACGTTTTTCTGATATTGTTCATTTCCTCTGTGCGGGGTATGAGTTTATGGCAGCTAAAATAACCAGTTGCTTCCTTTTTTTGTGTGGCTGTTTTGCAGCAATTGAAGGGAGACTGACGCAAGCGAAAATCGCGGAAAATAACAGCTCCGTTGAATTTAGAAATATTCCGCTGTGTCTTGGATGTTGTCAGTCAGCCTTGAAACGTGCATTCGTTTAACACTCTAGATGTAGGGATTATTGTGAACAGAAATATATACTTTGGTAATTAGATGACTATTTGGCGAAGAAGCCATAATAACAAATAAATGCAAAATAACCTGATTGGATCACATTGTGAACTTGCAACACTTTCTAGTTTACATTCAATCGGACAATATTCGACAGCACTAGGTAGGCAATAAATGGCCAAACTCGTCTTTGCACCGAACCCTTTGAATGCACTTCATGTTTACAAAAATGAACTGCTACATAGAAACCGTAAGTGGCCTTTCTCGGTTTCCTTAACTCATTTATGTCAAGAAGCAGAAGGAAATAACAGCCCTTTAACAAGATAGACCAACAGGAAACAGATTGACGGAAATGTTGCCATGGTCCTGAATTGGTAGATTTCACCCAACCCTCTTGGTTTGTATGAAATCAATGTTGCATTGTGAGACAGAAAAAGAGACCCCGGTTCATTTTTCCGGGTCCTTGTCCTAAATTTGCTGAGTTGTTTTCCCCCTGATACTCCAACCAATGACAATAAAAATAAATCAGGACAAATTTCACATTGTACTATTAGGAAATAGATCAAGTTTTTTTAGAATTAACCCTCTGGACATATAATTCTATATAGATTTTTTTTAAATCCAAGCTTTTTTTACTGTCGATCTTTTATTTGATATCACAGATGCAATATATTAAGGCGGCCTGATTGTATGACCACGAACTGCTGAAATAGGATTAAAATGTGATTTAATTTCATTTATGTAATTATAACTGGGCGATATGATCCAACTTTATCATTCCAATTGATTTCCTTGATTTCTCTAATAGGCAAGCCCTTGATATGGAGCCATTTTATTCAAAGGCCGCCGCACAAACGAAAGGGAGGACAAGTTCGATTCTCAAACGATCAGACTATTGAACTGGAAAAGAAATTTGAGACCCAGAAGTATCTTTCACCCCCTGAACGCAAAAGACTTGCCAAAATGTTGCAACTCAGTGAGAGACAGGTACACGAAAACCATATAGTGAACACTTGAATGAATACTGTTTAAATAGTCTCCATACCTGTAGATTTGTCCCCTCCTGTGCAAATACAACTGCATCAGGAATACATATGCGTTGACTCCACCAGTATAAATATTTTAATATCGAACGTATTTAATGATGGTAGATTTAATATTTACAATTTTAAACTATGATTTTAACATTTCACGCAAAAACATAACTATGATGTTTTAGAATGCTTTACTGATTTTGTTTGTTGTTGCTGCTAACTATCTGACCCTACTGGTTTTTCTTCGCGTTTCAATACATGAGTATTTATTTATCTCACATAGTTAAAGTTCTTCCTTTCCCATTCTTGCCTTTGGGTTAACTCTCGATTAAAAAGACAGAACATTTAAAACACGTTCCACTTTTTGGGCCTTAAAACTTGGGTGATTACATTTGTGTTTGCAAACAATCCCATCAGAATTCTTTGCGATATTTTTGTTTTGTACTGAAGCTTTAAGGATGATTTTTTTTTTTCGCAGGTGAAGACTTGGTTTCAGAATCGCCGAGCCAAGTGGCGGCGATTGAAACAGGTAGGAATATTCTGCTGCCATCTAATCCCCGTGGTGCCCGACGTTTCTCGTTGTTATGGAAATGAATGTACAAACGAGAGACGCTAAATGCCGGAGCCTATTATATTTTGTGTGCGAAAGTAATTTGAAAGGTTATTTAACCTCTTTACCTTGATTGAAAAAACAAATAGTCATGTTGGAATTCAGGATGAAACGCTGGAGCTACACACATGTTAAAAGCTTCTAATGTAGTTCTTATATCAATTAATTCGGGCGTTTCGCCCTCTCCCCATTAGGAATCTCTTTTTTTTTCAGCTATCCCATATGTTGTTTGTGCAATTGACACTTATCGATCAAGGTAAAAATTTGCCAAATTATCCACGCAATTCAAATAATATTTATTGCTCCATCGATGAGGGAACGCATTTATTGAACTATTGGCAAGGAATACGCAATACATTGAGCAAATGATACGTATTAGTCTTTTAAAATGATGCTTCTCCTAACTATTTAAACTGGGCCCAGTCAATAGCAGCCCAGGCAAGTACAGGAACTGTAGGAAGTTTCATCATTGTGTGATCGTTGTAATTGGGTGGCTTCAAATCCATTCAATGAGATTTTTTCTTCATCAGCAGTTAAATATATGTTTTGCTTCAGAAGGAAGTCAGATCAATGTGGTTGCTTATTTGAGAAGGAGATACTCGCAGTTTTGTCTAATTAAAACAATGTTGTCTTACAATTCAATTTCAGGATTTTTAATATTTCCAAATTACTTTTATTTTAAAATAGAGATGACGAAGCCTATACATTAATAGTTAAACTAAAACTGGGCAATCCTACTGGCTAGTCCGCGGACTTTTGATTGTCAGTCGGTTGCAGAATTTGATTTAAATATGAAAACGAAAAGTAATCTAGTAGCAATTAAGGTGGGCGGTGGGGGTGCATACTGCTGTCTGCCAACATACGATAAAGCAGATTGGAGTTCTAGCGAATTATCCGTTTATTTATAGAATAACAAAGTATAGCTCAGGAAATTTACAAATGACAAACCACCAGTTTGCAGCCACATGTGTTCCTGCCTCGGCGAGTTCGTGGTCTTGTATATCTTTCGCCTCCTGCTTTTGAGGTAATAATCGGAAAGGCATTTTTTTTTTACACACACACAGGAAAACCCTCAAGGAACCAAAAGAGAAGAATCGGACAATTCGGATCAATCCATCGAAAGCCAATGTGAGAAGGGCCGGGAGAGACGACTGAGTCCCGATCAGAATAAAGCAATTGTACTCAACGGCTCACATTGTTCGACGCCTCCAGCTTTTCGGCAAAATGAATCCGAAGTGTCGGAGGATAGCGACGAAGAGGTGAACATCGACGACGATAGAAGTACTTATCCTGTAAATGCACAATAAAACCTATAGGGACACAACTCGGTTGGAGAATGGAAGGATAGTGGTTTATCCTTGCACTTTACTGGGAACCGGACTGGTAGGTAGGATCTATTTCCTAAAGCCACCAGAATGTACAACGTGCGAACCCCCAGGAGCTTTAAAAAAAATAAAATTGGGTCAATGTTCAATGAACGGCTCCATATGCTATTGACCTTTAAACGCGACTGGATGAAGGGTTGTGTTGAACTCAGAATAGCAAGTGGTTATTATATTTATGTACAGGAAGTAATTTTTGAAATTGGAATATTTTAATACTTGTGTATAGAACGTGCCTTTGTCGTAATATTCCATTTTATATGAAATTTGTGAGAATAAGCAAAGTGGAGTAATTTATACAACCACACAGGGCTGTGGCAACCTTGTATCTGACCAGTAGCTTTCAGTAAATCTTGGTCCCTCCTTATATACCTCATATCCCACAAGTATTCTGTAGATTATAATTTGTAAATACATGTTTGGTTGAAACGCATTAATAAATGCAGAAAGTAACACAAAATACTCATCAATTCTAATGTGTACTTTATTATCACAAATATACATATTTACTATTTTTTGTGTCCATCACCAGAATTACATTTGGCCTTAAGTTTCTTATACGTTGTAGTCAACCGATTATGCATATTATGCAGTTTTCACATTTTGTTCATACGCTCTGCCTTTTTGGCGATAGATGTACAGATACACATAGAGAGAGCCCACCGTATATTTAATAAAATAAGTGGGAAGGTAGTATTGAATGGAAAGTTTATGAACCAACATGCACATTGCAGTAGGTCCACATTAGAATATTCACAGTGGTTATTAATGAAATATTAATGAGGTTTTGATCCACCATACATGTAAGCTGCATTTCACCCTACACTGCATGTGCAATATGGTTTTGTTGCTGGATTTGAAGTCTTAGCAGGTGTTTGACCAGCCATATCTTTTGAATGACACAAAAAGGGGTTATTATGTGAGGAATGCATTGTATCAATTTAATGGTTCAAACATAACAATTTTGCATTTTTTGTTGATCACTTGATTTTAAGACTAGAGGTTCAACGAATACCAATTTATTTTCAGTGGACTGTCATCGGTTTGCATAGACAGGCCTCGCAAAGAATGCACAGGCAAATTGGATGCAATGTCTATTTTATTGGCTAATCCAATATGAATACCTGAGATCATTTAATAATGGAGACACGGGAGATGCTGGAATCTCGATCAATAAATTATAATTCTGGAGGATCTCAGTGGATCAGGCAACATCTGTGGAGGGAAATGGGCAGAGGACGTTTTGGATTGGCATTGGTATTGGTTTATTATTGTTACATGTACTAAGATACCGTAAAATACTTTGTATGTCTGGCAAACACACACAATACGTGAGTACAATCGAGCCATACACAAGAATAACAGGTAGCACAAAGAAAAAAATAACCAGAGCACAGAATGCAACTACAAAAAAAGTGCAGATTTAATAAAATTGTCCCTCCGCAGATGCTATCTGACCTTGTAAGTTTTGCACTGTTTTAAAAATGGTCATTGTAATGTATCTCAATCAAGCCTTTTATAATACCAACTAATCATGGTCCATATAGAGACCTAAAAGTCATACAATCTAGTTAGAAATTTATTAAATGCTCTTTCTAAATTTAGCAGGTGTAGTACAAGTGTCCATCTGGCAGGGGAATGTAAAACTTTGTTTATAATGCAATAGTTGCGTTCCTTTAAAACCTCACGTTAAAAATCGTGTAACAAAATAATTGTGTCAATGGAGAAAGAGGGTTCGACCGAAAGGGTTTCAGACTCGCAAGAACATTTTTTCTGCAGGATTAAGTTTATATAAATTTATAAGTTTATTTTTGTTACTGCAAGTTAAAAATACTAAATACTGCGGGATAAAGTATCATTGATTAATCCAGCATCATTGTACAAGTGCTAATAGAGGTGATTGTCAATTTCAATGGCCATCTGCCCTGCAACTGACAGACCGTATTCTTCAGAGATGATGGTGTCTGATTATTGCTGGGAGGTTACATGGAAACTGTTTTGTTCCATAGACTTTTTTGTTTTTGAACAAATCTGCCTTTCCTCTGCTTCCCAAATATCTTTCAAGTAGTTCTGGAGACACAGCAGATTGCTGATGCTGGAAAACTGAGCAAAACCAAAACTACTGGAGGAACTTTATGGATCATGGGAAATAAACAGACGGTGTGCCAGCTGTGGACAGGGAAACAATGTTAATGTTTCAGATCACAAATTTGTGCATAGTACTAGTTATGTGGAAGTAGTAATATTTTGTGAGGCTAGTTCTGCAAACAACTTATTTTTGAATCCAGAAAGATTACTTCACCTACTTGGAAGAAGAGTATGGAAAGGAATCAGGAAATTAATTTCAGTTTTAGTTTATCGTCACGTGCACCAAGGTACAGTGAAAAGCTTTTGTTGCATGCAAAACCAGACAGCGGAAAGACAGTACATGATTACAACCAAGCCATTCACAGTGTACAGATACATGATAAACGAAAAATGAATAACGTAATGTTGCCCAAGGTATAAGATATGAGAGAACATAACTATGTGCTGTCCCTTCTTTAAAGATTAATTTGTACGCAATACCTTCCAGGAATTAATGCGATTCTATCTGCAGGCACTAGTAGTCAAACACCAGGCTGTTCACTGTAATCAATGTCTGAGCCTTTTTAGTCTTTAATACATTAAAGGTTACTTATAAAAACAAATCTCCTTTGTAAATATTTCCTGCAGATGACAGTTACATTATCTGTAACAACAAACTCAGTAATATTTTCATGTACGTAGAAGTAGCATGAGACAGTTTTGTAGGACTCTTCAAGGTCAAAGTATCTTAGGCTATCTGGACTCCTCCTAGTGCTCTTTACTGCAAGACAATAAATACTGAGACATTATAATTTATTAAAATTAAACCACTCCAAACCGCTTCTTCATAGAACTATGATGCTCATTGCCTGCCTTCATGGCAGTTGCCGATGCTCCTTCAGTTTATGATAGCCTTTCCTTCTCCCATTTTCTTATCCTAGAAAATAAGTACAAGTTTGGCTTCTTGGCGACCAAGGCTTACAATTCTTGGGGTCCATGATACAATTATTTGTTAACAAATACATTAACCATGAAGGGGAACATGAAAATGATTTGAGCATGGAGGTCATAGAAGAGTAAGTGCTGGAATATATAGAGTAAAGCTTACTGCTGGTCAGCTTACCTGACCAATTGCCAAGGGTAATGGGAATTGTAGAACCCAGGGCAATCTAATGGTATTAAAGGCAGACATAAAATGTTGGAGTAACTCAACGAGACAAGCAGCAACTCTGGAGAGAAGGAATGGGTGACGTTTTGTGTCGAGACCCTTCTCTGTCCCCTGGATCAGATGGCCTGCATCTGAGAGTCTTAGAGGAAGTGGCTGTGGAGATGTCTGTGGGTGCATTGGTTGTAATTTACCAAACCTTCCCAGATTTTTAGAAAATCGTACGTTGCAAGAGTTCTTTGAGAATGTAACAGCGGGGTGAAAAAAGAGAGACAGGACAGACAGTGTATTTGGATTTCCAGGAGGCAATTGAAAAACTACTATATAAAAGTTACTGCGCAAGCTAATAGGGTCTTGGTTAATACATTGACATGAATAAGGGAATGTCTAATAAACAGAGGGTTGAGATAAATTAGTCATTTTTGGATTTGCTACTAATAATTAGTGGGATGCCACAGTAATCGCCGTTGGACCCACAATAATTTATAATATATGTTGAGTACTTTATTGAAGAGACCCAATGTACTGACACCAATTTGCCAACAATGGAATAAATAGGTGGATTAACATTTGTGGGGATACAGATCGATTACAGAGGGATAGAGAGACACAGACATGAGAGAATGTGAGTTTATCCATTGTGGAAGGACGAATGATAAGCAAATTATAATTTTTGTGAACTGTGACAACAAAATCTTGTAGTCTTCGGGATCAGGAAGCATGAAACAACAAAAGTTGTAAATAAGTCCTAAGGAACTCTGATGGGATGGTTGTTCTTTAATTGATATGGATTGTGATTATTGGCAAACTGAGTGACACTCATTCTTCTTACTCATTGCATAAAATGCAAGTCTTTTTTCCATATCTGTAGTCCTTTTGACAATTGAGCAGTGACTAATAGAACTCACCGATCTCTGACTATACAATCCCCTGGGAAAGGTTAAAGACACTGTGGCCACTGAAACAAAAACAAGAGCATTCTTCTGTAATACCCCCTCCACCCCGCCACGACTCTTAATAGCAAACCCAAGAAACTACAGTAGCCTATTCCTCATTATAATCCTATGTGACTACGTATGCTCCACCATAATTGAAAATTGTCATAAAATTTCTTTTTGAAATTTTATTTTTTTTAATGCACATAATAACATACATTTTTCATATTTAATCTCACAATAAAATTTGAGTTGTTGGGTACAGAACAACTTTGAAAAAATGGTTTTATATTCCATACGGCATATTTTGGATACAAATGCATTAATTTGGAAGCAATATTTGCAATCAAAGTACAAACAAAAACTGCAAATGCTAGAAATCTGAAATAAAAAAGGGCAGTCAATGCTACAATTACCCATTGACCTGAATAGTTAGCTGTTACCCCATGGATGTTGCCTGATCTGTTGAATATCCCCACCACTTTCTCTTTGCATTCCTGTGTGTGTGTACTCTTTTTCAACTGACGCCAGCAAATACTAATACTTCATGAGTTACCAACGCAAGGAGATCAACTGATGATGGAGTTTGAAACGTAACTGTAGTTATCAGGCAGAGATTGTTATTGTCATTGTTTTCTTGAGTTACACCTTCTTCCAGCAAACTATATTAAACAGACGGGACACTGCAGATGAAGCAAAGTTCTGGAGGAACTCAGCACCATTTATGGATGGATAAGACGGAGCAAATGTCGGCTCGGGGCCGTTCTTTGGAGTAATATATTAAACAGAGCGCAATAGACCGATCCAATTAAAACGTAGGAAAGAGTAAACACATTTAATATACAATGAAAATAATTAATAGTTAAATAACTAATAGTAAAATATTTGATTTTCTTTTGTTAACATCCCGGGTGTATGTTATTTTGTCGTCGCAAATGTAAATGTAAATAAACATGCGATAGGCAGAAGAACCTCAGGCAGCATCTCTGGAGAAAAGGAATCGGTGACGTGAAGTAAACATGCTGCTTGTTTTGCTTTGAAGTTCGAAGTTTGACGTTTTGCCTGAAGTCTGAAGCTTTGCTGGCGCTGCAGAAGGATCCAAGTTCAACAATTCACAAGACACCTTGCCGAATTAGCAAAGGTACTTCAATTTCTCCCGTTTTAGCTTTCACCAATTATGCCCGGCAGACTAACAATGCCACTCCGTACAGCAAACAATGTTCTAAAATAGCAGCGTACTGATAGTACCGAGGATGTTCTCATAATTAATTTTAGAATTAATGTAGAAATTCAGTGAGTCCGGCTTGCAGAAGTGGTCGAAGATAGACACAAAATGCTGGAGTAACTCAGCGGGACAGGCAGCATCTCTGAAGAGAAGGGATGGGAGTGAGACCCTTGTTCAGACCTGGTTGTGGCTCACATGGGTTCATAGAGTTAAAAATAGTTGCGCGGTTTAAGAAATATTTCATGTAGATATAGTGCATGCAGTACGGGAGACAAACTGCAGAAAATAAAGGATATTCTGGACATTCGACTCTGCACATATTACAGAAAACAACGGATGCTGCTGAGTTTACAGTACAACAGGAACACAATGTGCTGGAGTCACTCCGCGGGCCAGGCAGCATCTCTGGGGAACATGGACAGGTAACGGTTCGGCCCATCTCCAGCCTGACTCGGAGGTGCAATACAGGAGAATCGACAGATACGAATGGAATTTTGATCCAGTATATTTCACAGTGCTAAAGAAAATCCCACAGAGTTACATCAGATGATTGTCAGTAGTGGCAATTGTGTGTCAAACAGAGCGTGCAATTGAGAACATTGCACCGCAAGATAGTAACCGCGTTGAACTGAATCAAAATTCACCGGCGATCTCAAACTATGGAGCTTGTTTATTTTCATGTGATGTTGCATAATATCTATGAGATGCCAATTTCTCAAATGGCATTAAAGAAATTGGAAAAAAAAGTAACACGTTTTTTAAAAATGGCAAATAAAGCTTCTCAGTGTACGGATTGACCACTCCCCCCCTTGATCTCCAGCTCTACTGTCATTTTCACACCTTACCTTTCCTTACATCTAGTCTCCTACACCCCTGACTCTCAGTCTGAACAAGCGTCTCGACCTGAAACGTCACCCATTCCTTCTCTCCAGAGATTCTGCCTGTCCCGCTGAGTTACTCCAGCACGGCGCGTCTTTCTTGAGAGTAAACCAGCACCTGCAGTTCTTTCGTCCACAGTGTTAGGATTTGGGTGGCTCCATCCATCGGATGTTTCCTGGCACCTGTCGTTATCAAATTGGAACATTTGAAATAAAGATACTTTGCTGGAAGATATATCCGTGCTATTGGCCGACCTAGCACGGAATTTAAATATACACAGCTTCATGTATACAAGAGTTCAAGCTAATTCAGGTTAATTTCAGTAAAGGTGCCGAAGCTTGTCATAATATCTTCTTTTGTTTAGTGGGAATTGAAATCAAGTCATAGTGATGCAGCGTGGAAACTTGTCCACACCGGCCAACATGTCCCAGCTACACTTGTCCCACCTGCCCGCGTTTGGACAATATCCCTCAAAACCTGTCCTATCCATGCACCTGTATAATAGTTTCTTAAATGTTGGGATAGTCCCAGGCTCAACGGCCTCCTCTGGCAGCTTGTTCCATACACCCACCACCCTTTGTGTAAAAAAGTTACCCCTCAGATTCCTATTAAATCTTTTCCCCTTCACATTGAACCTATGTCCTCTGGTCCTCGATTCACCTCGATTCACTCCAACCATACCAACACCGTGATCTGCTACTTCGTAAAACGTAAACAATCGTTTTAATATGCACGAGCTGACAATGGAACAAAAATACATGATGGTGGACATCTGACAGAAATACATTAACCTTGAAACCGTCAACAGGTCAGGCCATATCTACCGAAAAAGACGAGGAAACTTAATGTGCCTGGCGGGTTTTTTTTAGTCGCCGCGACGGTAATTTGAGCGAATGAATATGGAGTCAATTGAGTCATTTTCACTGCAACGGAAACATGTTTACCTGCAGGTAATCATAAATGATCTTTTTCTTTCGCTCAGGTAAATTGAAATAACATTGTCTTCGGGGAATGCAAAATCCAGAAATCACTCCAATAAGTATGCGGGATGGGAAAGTAGAGGCAAATGAAAATCTAAACGTGATTATTCTATCCTTTAATTTGTCACAACATGTTGTTCGCTGGCTGCAGCGTCCAATACAAGGACCATACAAATTGTACACAAATGTGTTGAATTGGCTCAGAGTGCTATTATCGACCTATATCTTTACTCTCGCTGCCATCGAACTTGAACAATTGCACTTCTCTTAACCATTCAGTCGATCTGATTGCGTTCCGAGAAAAAAATAATGATCTAACCGGAGAGATATGTCAGTTCATCCGTTACAAAAACAAATTGTTCCATGTATTAAGGTTTTCAATTGCTGTTGGACTGCGATTTTTGCTGAAAGATTAGAATAAATACAAGCAAGTACACAGTTGTTGGTTAAAAATTAATATGTTATCTCGTAGAAAATGTTACATTGTCGATTGATTAGCAGCGAGCTGCTGGACATCTTAATGTCGGTTATTAATGTTGTGCCTCACGTTTTGTTTAAATGCTATTCTCAGAAAACGCGTGCTGAATTCTTAACCCGGTTTAAGAATAGCTACTTCCCCACAGCCATCAGGCTATTAAACCTTGCTCGGAACTCTGAACATTAATATCCCTCCATCTGTTATTTGCACTTTATTAATTTATTAAGTCATGGGTGTATTTATGTATAGAATTGTAGTCAATGCCTTCTATGTTCTGTTGTGCTATGCAAAGAAAGATTTCCATTGTCCTGTCAGGGACACATGACAATAAACTCTTTTGACTTTGACTTTGACTTGACTGAATGAAAACCAAACGGAATAATTCTACTATCCAAAATCAACCCATTGCAATTCCAAGATTGGAAACAATTCTTAAAGAATTCCAAGATTGATGATTGTGAGCTAGGAAACTCGGATTTCTTTACAATGCTCAAAAGTGAGAACTAAATGTAATATGAGCTTCATCTGATTTACATACAGCATTAGGATACCCCCCCCCCCCTTGACCTCATTGATCCATTGTTGCTGAACGGCCAATAAATCGAAGATTGTTTATTTTCTGCTTAAGAATTAATAAATATTTCTTTATAAAACCATGAGAGCAATAGATCGGGTAGACGCACAATCTTTAGCCCAGAGTAGGGGAATCGAGGACCAGAGGACATATGTTCAAGGTGAAGGGAAAAAGATTTAATAGGAATCCGAGAGGTCACTTTTTCACACAAAGGGTGGTGGGTGTATGGAACAAGTTGCCAGAGGGGGTAGCTGAGGCTGGGACTATCCCATTGTTTATGAAAACGGTTAGACAGGTACATGGATAGGACAGGTTTTGGAGGGATGTGGACCAAGCGCAGGCAAGTGGGATTAGCGTAGCTGGGACATTGTTGGGCGGTGTGGGCGAGTTGGACCGAAGGACCTGTTTCCTCACTGTATCACTCTATGACTCTAAGTGGATGAAAACTCAGTGGGCCAGGCAGCAACTCTGGATACTAAGTTTTGACAACCCTTCTTCAGTCTGATTCCTTGCCTAAATCTCCGCTTTAATTTACCGTACGTGAACTTTCCTTGCCCACCCCTCTTTCAACCCAGTGATGAATGACTAGTTTCTTAAGAGCAAGCAAATGTAATTATGTTCATTTTTTTGTCTCCACGACTAATTATTAAGGTTAACAATAAACCCTTCTCAAAAGGTCAGTTGTTTTTAAATATTATTATCTAAACTGGCATCATATACATGCTTGACTTTACCCAATGCCACTAGAATGTTCTCTTCTGATTGCCGCTATCTTGCCTGTATTGTATATGTTTGGAACTCAGCTCTAGGTTTCTAGTACATTATCTGTCACTTTTCATTTGATGGTCGAGAATTTAAAATGTTTTTATATTCATTTGGCCTTTCATCAGTTATATTGATGCCCAGCAGAGGATCCACTCCAATTGGTAATGCAGTTTGTAGCTCATCCTGTCAATTCAGCTGTTTGTCATTCCTTCTCAATTTTTACAGTTTCAGATTACATGGTCTTAATTTAATCCCTCTGCTATTCAAATGTGCCATTGCTAAATTACTGCATTAGTTTATTCATGGAGTGGAAATTGTTTCTTTCAGTTATCCAGAGATGGTTCTAGGCGTCTCTTTTTGATCTGGTTCATATATTTGATGGCTCGTTCTAGTTCTGTCATCATTTACTGGTTTTCTTGAACTCATTATCTCCTCTGACCTCAAATGCACATCCAATTACCTAACTTTTGTCCATAAACCTACATTTCCTCTTTTGTGTCAAACCCTTACTTTCAACTGTGTGTTCAATTTCTATTTGTCAAAAAGCAATCTAAGCTTTTTTAACTGTGTTAGTGAATCGTGGCTCACTCCCTTTACTCTCTATTGCTAACTTTCTTGACAATAGTTTTATAAATATCAATATGGTCAGTGCTTAACATAACCCTTGTCTCTTTCTATGCTAAAATATAACTTCCTGTAAACCCTTCCCCTTTTCTACATCCTCATTCTGACGAAATCAAAGCATGTTAAACAGTTTTTCCCTTGAAAATGTCTTTCTCTTAAAATAGTGGTTCATTTCACCTCCCTCTGTCTTTCCTTCTGCTTGCAGTCTTCAGATTTGTGAAACTAAATTATGGACTCACCAAATGTAGACTTCCTGATTTGTTTCGCCCCCTCTACTCTTTTATTTTTGCCACTAAGACATTGTCTTGTGCTACTTCATTGTTTTGGCTACCTTGTCCCTCAAGTTGCACGTCGAATGAATTGAGTAAAACAGAGGCATTGGAATAAAATGAATACAGTAAAAAAAGATTATTTACTTACCACAAGTCTCATTCATTCATGATTTTCAAATGCATTTTTCACTTGAGGCATGGTTGGATTTAAAAAAACATATGAATGCAGAAACCTAAAGCACCATGTGTTTTCTTTACTGCTTCGGATTAAGGAAATTTAGGCAAACATTCCTTCATCCCAGAAAAAGGCATAATAAGAAGCCAACCAGCACACCTTGCCATAAAAGCTATTGAACTAGATTACATGTATAACAAAAGCAGCTCAAAACTATCAGAAGATAGACACAAAAAGTTGGAGTAACTCAGTGGGACAGGCAGCATCTCTGGAGAGAAGGAATGGGTGACGTTTCGGGTCGAGACCCTTCTAAAGGGCCAGTTCCACTGTATGAGGTAATTCAAGAGTTCTCCTGAGTTTGCCCTGATTCGAACTCGGAGAATTACGGTAATAGCCGCTCGTAGGTACTTGGGGCTATCGTGGACATTTTTCAACATGTTGAAAAATCTTCATGTGCTTACCGCGTTTTCCGAGTGCCTGCCGTTAGCATTACGAGCCGCTAAGAGACGTCCTGAGCTCCGACGTACCCGCTACATACATTCTACGTACTTACCATGAGTGTGAAGTTTTTTTTAAGCTCAGGAGAACTCTTGAATTACCTCGTAAAGTGGGACAGGCCCTTTATTCAAAGCGATAAGAACATTACTTCTGAGACAAATATAAGTTAATGACACTAATTAGATGTTACCTTTTTTGCTCCTGCATGGAAAAAGGAATAGATTCTCAAAGGTCGTAAAATTATCCATTTAAGCTTGAAAAGTATTGAGTGAGTCCACATTCTCCTTGAGTGTAAAAGTGTTCTTTATTTCTCAATAGCTTACATCAGTTTAGAGATATTGCACGGAAACAGGCCCTTCAACCCACCAAGTCTGCACCAACCAGCAATCACCCCATACACTAGCACCATGGTTGTGTGGTCAGGGGAGGCAGGGGAGTCAGAGCCTCACCTGTCATACCTCCAATTAAAATAGCTGTGAATAAAAATAAAGACAAATAATAATAAAATAAAATAAATATAAAGATTTTTCCACTGTGTTGTAAATGTCATTTCTATATGAATAATCATTTTTATAGTAAAGATTGCAAAAATTTCACAGCTCCACTGCAAATACATGGAGAGATGAGAGGTGAGGCAGCGACGAGCTGAGCCTCCCCTCTGATTGTGCAACCCCTTAGAAACTGCATGGAGCACGGGGAATAAGCGTGTGCCTGTTATTATCTCTATGTATGTCACCAAAGTAATGTGTGTAAACCCCTTCATTACATGTCCTCACCTTCCATAGTCCAGGTAACGTATTTCACATATAAAGATATTACATTTGTGCTAGCTGGTCTCACATAAAACTGCATTGAAAAAGCTCCAGGGGAGGCAGCGGTCGCATCTGCCTCACAAGGGGGCGTGTCTTACACCCAGTAGACGAAGAGCGAGAGTCAATTACGTAGGCTCAGCCCACATAATTGACACTACCTCACTCTCCCTCCACGTTAGCTAGCTTCAACAGCGGCGGCGCAGACCAAAGATCATGGAGTGGAACAAGATACGCCACTTGGGAAGGTAGACTTTGTCGGTACATTAGAAAGTTATTAGATTTTTTAAAAATAGATCTATACTAAAGTAATTTTATAATAAAGTAATTTTTGTACTTCTGTACCACCCTCAGCACCATATTCTTACCTGTTATCCAGGAACCTGTTCTGTAGATTCCACCTCCTTCATCCAAAAATATGACCAATTCAGCCTTGGATTCTGTCAGCTTTCCCGCTAGTGTGCATAACTCTTGCATTGCTGTGCCTGCAGCAACAGTATAACTGTTGATGAGCTGCCCAGCATATTCAGATCGAGGTGACCTTCTCAACATCTTTTTGCTATCCCCAACTCTTTGCACTTAGGTCAAAATCACGAAGGAGAGCTGGGACGATCGGTCAGGTGCAGTGGAAGCTAGATCACTACATAGAGTCCCATTAATTGTTTCATCACCACAAATGTGGCTCCCTTCATGTATCAGCTCCACAATGTGTTAAAGACACCCAAAGCAACTCTGCCAGCAGGCATTCAATTTGCCCTTCAGTACTTCAGATGTAATTTCTTTATTGAATATTTGTGTGATTCAATTTGCTGGTGTACTGCTCTCAAATGCAGTGAAAACCATTGACTATTACATTTCCCACATCAAAGATTAGCAAGAAATACTTAGGTAACTTCCAATTAATTATTAATTTATTAAATCATGGAAATCCTAATATATATATATCATATGGATGTATAGACTGGGAAAGTTAGTGTTGATTTTGCAAATGCATCCTATTATAGCCCGGAAACATGTGAACAAATCTATCTTAAATAGTGAGGAATGCAACAATAGATGGCTCTTGGCTAGTTCTTGGGCTGGCAGATTATAGGGGATTATATAAAGATACTTCCAATAGCATTGTCCTTGACCTCTCTATAAGGCTAAACTTTACTGGTCCACACACTGTGACACTTTGACAATGAGCTGTACTTGGTATCTTTAAAGCTGGGCATCAAATTACGTTGTTGTGGCAACCAGAACAACCAGTAAAGGGACTGTCCCACATGGGCGACCTAATTGGCGAGTTTAGAAGAGTTTGAAAAAATGACATGTTGAAGACCTCCTTCGACTATGTTGAAGACCAGCTTCGACTATCTACGACTAACTTCGGGAACATTGGACACCGATTAGTGGAGAGTGAAGACGACCTCCTTCGATCTCCTTCGACCTCCCTTTGACCTCCCTTCTACTATGATGAAGACTATGACTACCTTCAACTACCTACGACTAACATGCCGACCTACACGCTGACCTACTATGACTTAAAAAAGGTTCGTTTTTTTCTATGGCGACCTTTATTTTACTCGCGAGCATTTTTTAACATGTTGAAAAAAACGCCGCGACTTAGCTGAGGCCTCAAGTACGCGGAGACCACTCTTGAGCATGAAGGAGAGTTACGAAGACCTCCTACAACCTCGTGTCGAACATGCTGCGAGTGTGAGTTGAGGGCAAACTCGCCAGAACTCGCGGATTAGGTCACCCAAGTGGGACAGGCCCTTTAGTCCAATAGGGATATCGATTTAGTCCCACGAATTGCTTCAAATTCAGTAGCCTTGGCAATAAGACTCACTTCTGCAAAGAAGCTACACGTTCTTTGTTGAAGAACACATCATTAGCTTTTAAAATATATCTGTAATGAACTCAGGTTTTAAGATTTATATAGTAATTGCTTATGGTAAAATACATAGAACATTACGGCACAGGAGTGGGCCCTTAAGCCCATGATGTTTGTGCTAAACACAATGTCTAGCTAAAGTAAACATCTGCCTATAGATGATCCATATCCCTCTATACCCTGCACTTCCATGTGCCTATCTAAAAGCCTCTTAAACACTACTGTGTATCTGCCTTCACCACTACCCCTGGCAATGTGTTCCAAGCCCCCACCTGTCTCTGTGTAATAAATATGTCCCGCACAGCTCTATTGAACTTTCCCCCCTCTCACCTTGTAGTGAAGCCCTCTAGTGTTGGACATTTCATCTCTGGGAGGGAAAAAGGTTCTGACTGCCTACCCGATCAATGCCTCTCATAATTTTATAGTTTCCCCTCATCCTCCCTGTTCCAGAGAAAATAATCCAAGTCTATCGAACCTCTCCCTGTAGCTAAAACCCTCTGCAGCATTCTGGTAAACCTCCTCTGCAACCTCTATCAATCCTCCACATCTTTCCTGTAATGGGGTGACTAGAACTGCATGCAATGCTCCAAATGCATGCAGCCCAACCAAAGTCTGATAGACCTTCTGACTCTTATATTCAATGCCCCTAGCAATAAAGCCAAGAATACCATATGCCCTCTTTGCCACCCTGTCTACTTGTGCTGCCACCTTTAGTGAGCTATGGACTGGGACTCCAGGATCCCTCTGCACGTGTATGCGGTAAAGAGTCTTGCCATTAACTGTATACTCTCTCTTTACATCCACCCTCAGAAAGTGTACACCTCACACTTGTTAAAGTTAAACTCTATCTAGCAAATGTTCCGCCTATTTCTACAGCTAACCTACACTATATCCTATTGCCTGCAACTCCTCAAATGTTGGTGTCATCAGCATACTCACTCACCAATCCATCCACATTTATGTCAAGGTGATTTCTATACAATATAGGGCCCCACATAGATCCTTGTGAAAGTCCTCTGGTCACAGACCTTTTTGCCAGAATATCTACTTTGCACCACAACCCCCCCATCTTCTATGAATAGGCCAGTTCTGAATCCATACTACCAAGTCATCGTAAATCCCATACATCTTAATCTTCTGCATCAGCCTCCCACGAGGGACCTTATCAAAAGCCTTATGGGCCTGTCCCAGTTACTCGACTTTTTCGGCCACTGCCGGCACCCGTCATAGGTCATTGCAGGTCTCCAAAATTGTTAAATATGTTGAAAATTCTGTGGCAACCAGAAAGACGCTACGACTCTTTGGGTGACTGAGGAGACTCTCACGACCATAAAGGCGACACCCTGGCGACATGTCGTGAGTAGTCGCCCAAAGAGTCGTACCTTGTTCTGGTCGCCGCGTGTTGAAAATGTTTGGCGACCTATGACGGGTGCCGGCAAGTCGCTAAAAAGTGGGACAGCCCATAACTAAAATTCATGTATTCAACATCCACTGACCTAGCTTCGATCCCCTTTGTCACCTCCGCAAAACACTAGATCAATTTACTGAGGCACCACCTGTGGTGTACATAGCCGTGCTGGATATCCCTAAGAAGCCCTAGATGACAGGGCTTGCCTTTGTTGTTGGATTCTTCACCTTCTTCAACATTGACTGCTATTGGAATGATGCGAATTGCCATCATCGCAGGAAGTTCCATTATTTGTTCAGAACAAAACCAAGAACAACATTTGCAAAGTGGAGAGCACTCCATATCTCATAGGAATTTCATTTAGCTCCCTTCATAAGTTCAGCATTTTCCAGAACATTTTACAGTCATTTAAGTACTTATATGATCCCTGTTGTATCGGAGAGAAAACAACGCCTAATTTGTGCACGGAAAGTTCTCATAAACAGAAATGATTTTGACCAAGTACCATCTTTTTTTGGATTATGTGAATGGGGTCATGGGTAGGTCAATCAACCGCTGAACATACATCATGATTCCATTAGATCCGGGTTGGTTTGAAATTGACCTCAGCTCCCCATATCCCTCAGCTCCCCTACAAACCCAATCATCTATCCATCTTATTCTTGAATATATTCAAAGGCATTGCCTTCACAGCCAGTGGGTGGAGAACTCAATACATTCGCAACGCTCTCAGTGAACGATTTTAACCACTGCAGTTCATTATGGAGTAAATGCTGACTTGCTTACCAAGGTTATTTCCTTATTCCTTAAAATTTCAAGGAAATCCACTTTCAAGGAAATATATACCTGCACTCATAGATCCCTTTGCTCTACAACACTCCCCAGAGCTCTACCATTCACTGTGAAGATCCTGCCCTAGTTTGACTTCCAAAACTGCAACACCTCACACTTATAAAGGTTTATTAACCAGCCCAATTGCCCAACTGGTCAGGATCCTGCTGCAACTTTTAATAACAACAATGCCACCCAATTTCAGGTCATCTGCAAACCTACTAATCATGCCTTGTATATTTTCATCCAAATCATTGATATAAACCACAAACAGCAAAGGCCCAGCAACGATCCCAGAGTCACAGTGCTGCAGAATCTTGAAAGTCTCATCTATATGATGGACAGCGCAGCACAGCACTTGATAAAACTTGATTAGCATTATGAGAATAAGGTATAATATAGGTAGCATTATGAGAATAAGGTAAAATCTGTAGCCTCCTTTTGCTCTGTCATTTTATTTAATTCACATGTTTAATCAATGAGGTTTTATTATTAATGTTTAATGTTTTATGTGCCATTCCTAACTGTCACTGTATGTCATGTTGTCACTTGCGGGTGGAGCACCAAGGCAAATGCCTTGTATGTGACTACTTGGCCAATAAACTTATTCATTCATTCATTATATGTCATGGCTGGAAAGTCTGCAGTGCCCCTGAGAAATAAACATGATAATCAATCTTTGAGGAAATCAGCATGAGTGGTTATTGCGCCATTCAGCCCATCAAGTCTACTCTGTCATTCAATCATGGCTGCTCTATCTTTTCCTCTTAACCACATTCTCCTGCCTTCTCCCCATAACCCCTGACACCCATACTAATCAAGAATCTATCTATCTCTGCCTTACAATTGTCTATTGACTTGGCTGCCACAGCCTTCTGTGGCAATGGATTCCACAGATTCGTCACCCTCTGAATAAAGAAATTCTTCCTCATCTCCTTCCTAAAGGAATGTCCTTTAATTCTGAGGCTATGACCTCTGGACCTAGACTCTCCCACCAAAGGAAACATCTTCTCCACATCCACTCTATCCAAGCTTTTCACTATTTGGTACATTTCAATTAGGTCCCCCCTCATCTTTTTAAACTCCAGCTAGTAGAGGCCCAGTGCTGTCAAACACTCATCATACGTTAACCAACATTCCTGGGATCATTCTCGTAAACCGCGTCTCAACCCTCTCCACCCCAGCACATCCTTCCTCAGATAGGGTCCCAAATTGTCATTTAGATTCCATTTATAATAGGACAATACAAATTTAAATGTTTTCTGAAAATTGAATATAACTATCCAGAACTAATTTCTCTCTGGAGTAGGTGTCTGTTCATCCATTCTCCAGGGCTCGAGTTTTGCTCTTTTAACAGAATTGGTAGCCTCTAGCTCCCTTTTTGCTTCTGATGTTTTTATTGCCACACAATTAACCAGAATGTTAACTGGGCTCATGGGCTTAAGTTGTCGGGAGAGGTTGGATAGACTGGGCCTTTTTCCGTTGAAGCATGCAAGGCTGAAAGGTGACATTATTGAGGTGTACAAGATCATGAGGTACATGGATAAGGTGAAAGCTTATTCAAACTAAAGGGCGTAGCTTAAGCTGGGAGGGGAGAGATTTAAGAGGGATCTTAGGAGCAACCTTTTCACGTGATGATAGTCTGTTTCTTTAATGAGATGCCACGGGAAGCTATAGAAGCAAATATAATTTGCCTTTTAAAAGACATTTGGATAGATATATGGATAAGAAGTTATAGAGGGCTGTGGGCCAAATGCAGGCAAATAGGACTAGCCCAGAATGCCAACTTGGACAAGGTGGGCTGAAGGGCATGCTTCTGAGCTGTATGGTTCGATGAGTCTAAATAATGATGCTTCTCTCTGTCCACTCTGCTGTTTTAGACAGTCCATGGGATATTAGCACATTTTGTTACTGCATTTATGACTCATTCCTGGCCTTTCCCATTCTGAAATGAATAATCTGAGTCTGATTCCTGGCTTCTCACTGCTTAAAATTTTACATAGTTTCCATATAGTGATCTTACTGAAACAATAACTGTGAGTAAATAAAGGCAAAATGTTGACAATAAACACCTCAAAGAATGGAAAAACACCAGGACCTGGCAGAATTAGTAACAAATTTTATAAAAGTTTTTACGACATAATTACACCATGTTTACAGAAAATGTATACATATGTCTTTAAAGAACAAACATTACCTGAAACACTAGCAGAATCAACGATTACACTAATACTTAAGAAAGACAAAGATATAGAAGAACCCGGATCATATAGAGCTATTGCGTTGTTAAATACAGATCAAAAAATATTAGCAAAAACATTAGCTAGAAGATTAAGTATGTTAGTAAATTAATAAATCCGGATCAAACGGGGTTTATCCCTAAGAGACAATCATCTAATAATTTGAGAAGTCTGCTCAACATAATGCATTCGCACCAAACTGAATAACAAGAATTATCAATTATTTCGTTGGATGCAGAGAAAGCATTCAATCAGGTAGAATGGGATTATAAGGTTAAAGTATTGCAAAAATTCCAATTGGGAATTTCATCCTATGGATTAAATTACTATTTAATAAGACAATGGCTAGAATATTAACTAATAACATTTTATCTACGAAATTCCAGTTACCAAGGGGTAATAGACAAGGATGCTCACTATCACCGCTGTTATTTGCTCTTATAATTGAACCCCTAGCGGAAAGAATTAGAACACTTCCGAATATCCACGGCTATAACACAAAATATTCAAATAATAAAATATCATTATACGCTGATGATGTACTACTGTATATCACAAGACCCCATACCACTATACCAAACATATTAAACTTAATTGAGGATTTTGGATCATTCTCAGGATATAGAATAAAGTGGAACAAAAGTGAAATCATGTCAATAAAACCGAAAGACTCAACACACCTCTTAAAATTCCCTTTTAAATTAGCTACAGATAAATTTAAATACTTGGGTATTGAAATTACCAGAAAATATCAAGATATGTTTAACGCAAATTATAATCCTTTACTTAAGAAATTAAATAACTTAATTAAATTCTGGAAAACGCTTCCGATGTCTTTAATAGGTCGAATAAATGCTATAAAAATGATTTTTCTACCACAAATTTTATACCCATTCCAATCAATTCTTATATACCTACCAAAAAAGTTAAAAAAAAATTGGATTCAGACAGTACAAATTTTATATGGGATTATAAATCCCATAGAATACAAAGAACACATTTGAATAAACCTAAAGCAGTAGGGGGATTAGCACTCCCTACCTTTATGTACTATTATTGGTCAGTAAATATTAAAAATATGATTCAACTGCTGGACAATTCTGCCCAGCAGCTGGATTGGATTATTATGGAAAGAGAGAACTGCTCCCCTTGTAATATTGGAGCGATCCTCCTCTCACCAATGAAGTTGAATAATACAAACTATAACAAAAATCTAATTATACATAGTACAATTAGAACTTGGAAACAAACAAAACATAATTAAAAATTAAGAAATCTATCTCTCTTATCTCCAGTAGTTAATAACCCTTCGTTTAAACCCTCCATTATAGACAAATCATTTATACAATGGGAAAGAATAGGAATTAAAACGTTCGGAGACTTGTATGAAACTGGAAAATTACTATCATTCAAACAATTACAACTAAAATGTAATCTGGGAAACAATCAATATTTTAAATATTTTCAAATATGTGATTATCTGAAAATATATACACAAGATTATTACAACATGCCATTAGATTTACTGGATGAAGCAATGATGACAAAGGCTGAATCAGCAAATTTAATATCATATTTATATAATATTATTTTAAATGTAGAAATACCAACAACCGAAGGTATTAGAAGAGACTGGGAACAAGAGTTAGCTATTAAAATTTGAAAAGAGAGGTGGGATGAACATTTATTAAATGTGCACAAATGTTCAATTAATGTAAGACACACTTTAATCCAATTTAAAATTTTACACAGATTATACTATTCAAAAACCAAAATAAGTAAACTTTTTCCCAACGTATCACCTATCTGTGATAAATGCCTGTCTCAAGAAGCTACTATAGTGTATTCATTTGTTTTTTGTATAAATATTCAAAAATTTTGGTCTGAAGTCTTTGAAATCTTTACAAAATTATTTAAAATAAAACTGATACCAAAAGCAGAATGGATTATCTTTGGAACAACGGAAGGTAGCCCTGAACTAAATGTGTTTCAAAAGAACCTATTTGAATATGGGTTAATAACTGGAAAAAAGCTTATTTTAAAATTTTGGAAAAACGCTCCTATACCAACAATAAACATGTGGACTACAACTATGCTTGAAACACTACACCTGGAAGATATGAGACTCCGCCTGGCAGGAAAATCAGATCGCTTTTATAGGATGTGGTCTTCATTTATAGACTTACTACAAGGATAAGGTGCAATAGTACTTTAAAAAGGCACTGGTGTCAGGTATTGGTAAAGGGGGATGAAAAGTGTCGCTGGTATATTCCTTTTGCATGATGTTTATAATAGAACAACTGTCTTTTTCTTTTTTCTTCTTTCTCTTTCTTCTTTTCTAGGGTCTATCTCTTAATGTCCTCCCTCTAATTCCTCGACTAAAGGGTCTTTCTTCTTTCCTTTTGTCACTTTCACTATTCTCTCTCACTTTCACTATTTTCGCAATTTCTATCCTTTTTTAATAGCTTTAAAAATTGAAGGGGTACAATAAATGTAATAATATATACGGGACATGTATTGATGTAATTTACTGTACTAATAAATTACAAAATAAAATGAAATAAAAAAGCCTATTGACAAAAATCCTTTGCAGTGAGAAAATGAATAATGTAATTTATCCAGGGCCACATTCTGAATGGACAGACATATATCAAAGTATCAGCTCAATAATAAGGATGTGAATATAGAGTTCCTTTTGCTTGAGTGCTGGAGGAATTTTTGAATCTTATGTAACACAGAAGGAAGTTGTTCAATCGATTTCACTTATATTGGCTTCTTGCAAGAGCTGTTCCTTTAGTTCTGGTGACAAACTGGTGACTTGAAATCTTGCTCCTGTTTCTGTCTTTCGAGATGTTGCCCGACCTACTGAGAACTTCCGGCATTTTCTCTTTTTATTTCATTTTAATTCATTAATCTCATTATCATCTTAAATGTTGAAAACATATATTTATTCAATTCTCTATTAAGGATTCAACTTCCACTCTTGAAAAGATTGCCCAACTAGCTGCTTCATAAATAACCCTCCACATGAGATCAGAAGCAGGGATGTCTGCTACTGATTGCACAAGACCATGCTTGCATGCAGCAAGGTCTAACAATGAAGATAGACACAAAAATCTGGAGTATTTCAGCCGGTCAGGCAGCATCTCTGGAGAAAAGGAATAGGTGATGTTTCAGGTCGAGACTGAGAATCAGGGGAAATGGAAACGAGGGATATAGATGGTGATATAGAGAGATATAGTACAAATGAATGAAAAAAATGCAAAAAAGTAATGGTGATAAAGGGAACATGCCATTGACATTACTATTGGCTACATTCCCACAATCAACTTTCTTATGGTCACCATTGAAAATGGGCTTATCTGGCCTTGTCATATTCGCACTGCATCTGCAAAAACAGGTTAGGGTCTGGGTGGTCACTGGAAAGTGATTCACCTCCAAACACCCCAAAACATTTCCATCATCTACAAGTCTGAAAAGCAATGGCTGAAAACCTTTGGGGTGTAAGGAGGTGAGCGCAGTCCATTCTCAGCTCTGACAAGGGCAATGATCAACCTAAATTATGGAAGAAGATTCAAACAGGTTCTCGATGCCTGGTCAGACACCCTGACCTATGACAGAACATTTGGGTTGGCATTGAGAATCTAGAGTCATTGCATTGGCAGTACACAGAAGCCCAGCACATTTGGCAGAACTATTACCCCTCTTCCCTGTCAGAGGCAGGGCCCATCCGTGGGGAGATCTGTGGTTCCCACTCTGGCTTGATCAGTGACCTCACAAGCCACAAACCAGGGTGGAAGTAAATCTTTCTTAATCTCAAGAAATAAGAGGAAAAGAGAGAACTCTCATCTGACCTGGGTGAGTATGGTTCCAACAGCCCTGAAGAAACTTCCAGACAAAGCAACCTGTTTGCTGGAACCCAGTTCAGCATCCTAACTATTCAATGGTCAACGGTTTCTTTATTATCACATGTACCAAGTCACAGTTAAATATATTTGTTTTCATATAGCTCATTGAAACTATCACCATGCATAAGATAGACACAAAATGCTGGTGTAACTCAGCGGGACAGGCAGCATCTCTGGAGAGAAAGAATAAGTGGCATTTTGGGCTGAGACCCTTCTTCACATGGAGGACCCTTCTTCATACATAAGCACAATCACGCGGTTAGTACAGAATGGGCTCTTGCAGATAGACTGAGCGCAAGGTATGCTCAGTATATCTCAGCATATCTACTGAGTCTATATGCAAGAAGTGCCACTTTGGCACCATTTTACAGTCCCAGTAGCAGCTGGTCACAAAGGCCTGTTGCAACTGTTGCCTCCATTTTGGTTACCTGCGACCCGTCGCCCCTCTCCTTCCACTGCCCTCTTCCGCTGACGTTTCCCTCCAGCCTCCTCTCCGCGGCTTCCCTCTCAAGGCTTCACATCACTGACTCTAGTTTCATCACCTAACCTCCTGCCATTCACTTCATTAGCGCCTTCATTATCTATTTGTATGATCCCTGACTGTTCATCAACCAACCTTCAAAATGTTTACAACTGTAGATGTGGAAAAAGCAGATATTTCTTATCATCCTTCTATGATTTTCTTTTATGATAGTTGGATATTGGATATTAATCTTCAATTCCTGGAGAATTCAGGTCACGGCTATGGATGACAATAGCTTAAAATATATAGCAGTGATGTGTTTATTTTAATTTCAGAAGACAGCCAAAGGATGCAGTAAGTGCAGTAAGGATTATGAATCAGTAATAGGTGGGCCTGAACAGATTTAATAATGGATTACGAGTTTCCTGCTTAAGTGAACTTCTGAAAAAACAAGACAACACCCTGCCACAGGCACGGGGTTCAAAGCTGATCTTGGATAACATTTGCAAGGCTTGACCATAAATGCAAACTCAAATCCAAACAAAAAATAATTTTTAAATCCAGGTAGGAATTCACTTTTGATTCCTCAATTAGGCTAGCTTATACTTTTGGTTTCAAATCAGAATTAGTTGTAAGGTTTCTTAGTTGGATGAGGGATTGCATTAACTATGCCTTCTACGTAATGTGATACTGCCGTAAGATACTGTAACATTCATGAGATCATTTAAGAATTTAGTATAAAATACACAAGAGTACAATAATATGAAAAAAATGATGCTGATGTGGCAATGAAACTGCAGCACTAATCTTATTGTAAACTACACAGCAATAAATTGGCTTTACTCCAAGATGGTCATTACCAAAGCACCTGCATGATTAGCAAGTCATAGATTTTTAAATTTTAAGCCATATGTTGGTGTTTACCAGTTATTTAACACATATGAAAGGTAAACAGTGTTTTAAGTACATGGTAACAACATAATCACATTAACTACCTTATATAGGCTTTTGCATTTCACCTTATCAAAACATTAACTCATTAACGACTGGTTCTTGTTGATGTTGCGAAATCAAGTTTGCAATAATTTTGATTCGGAATCTTTGTACCTGGGAATCAATTAATCTTGGATTAATGCATGTGTTGGCAACGTTATAAAGTGACATTGTTTGCTAGTATCGTGCATCAAGAACACTGACGGAAATAACTCTTAGCTAAATGCCAAACACTTTCCTTTGCAAAGGAAGGTTCATTGGAAAGCAGATCTTCTCTCAGACACTTCTCAACACATGATGCAGATGTTGGAATCTGAAGCAACAAACCAGCTGTTGGAGCAACTAGCTGGAGGAGTCTGAAGAAGGGTCACGACCCAAAATGTCACCCATCTATCCAGAGATGCTGCCTGTCCCGCTGAGTTACTCCAGCATTTTGTATCTATCTTTGGTGTAAGAACTCAGCAGATCTGAGCTGCCAAGCCTTCCAGATGCTTGTGTTTTGCTTGTGTAGGCTAAAGTCAGGACTAGATTAGTGTGTGTGCTCCAGCCAGTGAATAGACTATAGGTACAAGGATATATCAAACTGGGACATAAAACATACATAATCCAAAATTGCATAAGAAGCAAATATCAATTGAGTTAGATTCTATACATAAATTTAGCAATGATCCCCTTTTACTTGAAAGCAGGCTGATGTTTTCATTGCACACTATCAAGGCTTATATAGGCCACGGTGGCGCAGCGGTAGAGCTGCTGCCTTTCAGCAAATGCAGTGCCGGAGACCTGGGTTCGATCCCGACTACGGGTGCAGTCTGTGATCTTCGGTTTCTTCCCACACTCCAAAGACGTGCAGGTTTGTAGGATAATTGGCTTGGTATAAGGCAGCAACTCTACCACTGTGCCACCATGCCACCCCTAATAAAATGTACCATGATATCACAAGGGAGCGTGCAAATGTGTCACGAAGCCTAGGCACTGTATTGGTTCAGGAGGGAGGTTTGGGAGTGAACCAGTTACCCAAGTGCCTGAAGAAGGGTCTCGACCCAAAACGTCACCTATTCCTTCGCTCCATAGATGCTACCTCACCCGCTGAGTTTCTCCAGCATTTTTGTCTAACCAAGTGCCTGAGGTCAGTGCCACAATTGGGGATTCTGCCGTTTTGCTAATTGGACACTCTTGAGGTTGAAGACTAGTCTATGCATAGTGGGCTAATTCTCCAGGGCAGCATTGGAGCTTACAGAAGAGTGGGATTTAAAGAAGAGTGGGAATTTCTTTAAACTGACAGAAAATGGAAATTAGTGTCCTTTCAGAATCTCTGTTGGAACCACATCTGGACTGAGAAAATGGAAGCAACTTGTCAAAACGTGTAGGCAACAGGAAAATGTTTCTTCTGTCTGTGGTTCTGTCCATGAGTTCAGACCAAGGGTTTATTAAATCAAAAATAATAACATAAATAAAATTAGTGATTAGGAGGTATTACGTACATGGGTATTGGTATTCTCTAGCGCAATGGGCACGGGATGTTCAATATATATATTCAATTCAAAGATCTATATATCCTTACATATGGAGGGAATTACGGCATGGGGTTGGAGTGGAAAGGGCATATAGAGTTATACAGTCATACATCATGGAAACAGGCCCTTTGGCCCAACTTATCAATGCCAACCAAGATGCCCCATCTAAGCTAGTCCCATGTGCCCATGTATGGCTCACCTCCTGATAAACCTTTCCTTTTCATGTACCTGCCCAAGGTACTTGCCTCAACTATCTCCTCTGGCAGCTCATTCCATATACCCACCACCCTCTGAGTGAAAAAGTTGCCTCTTAGTCTCCTATTAAATCTTTTCCCTCTCTCCTTATACTTGTGTCCTTTGGTTCTTGATTCCCTTACCCTGGGTAAAAAAAAGACTGTGCCCCTATCTATTCCTCTCATGATTTTGTACACCTCCATAAGATCCCTCCAGGCATCCACGTTGATGCGGATGCTGAGGCATCATTTTACTGAATGGTGCAGCATCCACAAGGAGCAATGCGACCTTCTCCTTCTGATCTTCAAATGTTTTTATTGTAACAAAGAATCAGGACATTCAACCCTGCTGCTTGCAGTTGCACAAACTCTTTTAGCATTCACATTAACTCTTTGCACCCCATCACTGTAATCTTGTTTTCTCAAGTATGCATCAACCCTTACATTAAATTCATATATTAATTTGATTATGGGGCAAATGCAGGAGAATTGGGTTAGGAGGGAGAGGTAAAGATCACCAGGGGCGCCGGGACGATGGCTGCCCTGCCGGCAGCCTGTTCGTTTTTTCATTCTTTTTGTTATTTTTTAGTGTGTTAGAAGTTTGTTTTGTTTTTATGTTCTTCATTTTGAGGGGGAGAGGAGATGCCTTCCCGGAGATGTGATTAATTTTTGGATCACATTCTCCGGGCGCTCTGCGGCCTTCCATCGATGGAGCTGGAAGCCTCCTTGGACTGTCGTGAGCCCCACCATTTGGGCGTGGACTTAACATTGGAGCTGATCCCTTGCCTGGGATCACGACCACCGCGACCACCGCAGAATCAACATCAAGGGCTCGCAGTCTCGGGAGAGGCTAGTCGGGAGCTCCAAAGTCGCGAAGGTTCGACCAGCCCCGACACGAGGTTCGATCGCCCGGCGCGGGGGAGCTGACATCCCCCCGATACGGGAGTGGATCGCCTCGATGTTGAGGGCCCGAACGCCGCCGGCTACGGGAGCCAAGATCGTACCGTCAACGAGGGCTCGAGGCCCCCGACCGAGGAAGAACAGAAGGAAGAGACTTGAACTTTATTTCGCCTTCCATCACAGTGAGGAATGTGTAGGAGTCACTGCGGTGGATGTTCATGTTAAAATGTGTTTTTGTGAGTGACCTGTTGCTTTTAATTGTATGACTGACCTGGCCAATGAAATTCCTCGTATGTTGCCAAACACACTTGGCGAATAAAGTGTGATTCTGGTTCTGATTCTGATTCTAAATCAGCGATGATTGAATGGCGGAGTTGACTTGATGGGCCGGATGGCCTAATTCTACTCCTATCACTTATGACCTTATTAATTTAACATTTTGAACATGTTGCACTGAGTTCTGCATTCTCATGATCGCTGAAACCCTTGAGGGAAGACATTCTTCTCACCCCAGTATTACATGGCAGACTGCCTATCTGGAAACCATTACAGATATGGACACACGCTGCGGGAAACAGCTGTTTGCATCTTTTTCATTAAATTATTCAGCATTTTAGAGGTGATAATCCTGATAACAAAATCACACAGTTTATGTCACATCATCAGTTTGTTGTCATTAGTCACAACTTTCTTGTGCCCCTTCACACTCTACTCTTTATGAGGTGAAAACTCTTTATGATCATGGAACAAGCAACAGTACAGCACAAGAACATGCCCTTTGGCCCACATGTCTGTGCCAAACATGATGCCATGACCAACTTGTATCTGTCTGCACATAATCCACACCCCCCCCCCCATTCCTACATATCCATGTGCCTATCTAAACGTTTCTTAAATGCCACTATTGTATCTTCCTCAACCACCGTCCCTCACCACTCTTCATGTCTAAAACTTGCCTCGCACATCTCTCTTAAACGTTCACCCTCTCACCTTCAGTTTAGTTTAGTTGAGAGATACAGCACGGGAGCAGGCCCTTTGGCCCACCGAGTCCGCACTCACCAGCGATCCCCGCACATTAACACTGTCCTACACACACTAGGGATCATTTACAAATGCACCAAGCCGATTAACCTACAAACCTGCACGTCTTTGGAGTGTGGGAGAAAACCGAAGATCTCGGAGAAAACCCACGTGGTCACGGGGAAAACGTACAAATTCCGGACAGACAAGCACCCGTAGTCGGGATCGAACCCGGGTCTCTGGCGTTGTAGGCACTGTAAAGCAGCAACTCTACCGCTGCGCCACTGTGGCCGTCCACCTTAAAGTTGTGCACTCTGATATCTGATTTTTCCATCCTGGGAAAAGAGGTTCTGACTGTCTACCTTATCTACGCCTCTCATAATTTTATATCCTTATATCAGGTCTCCCTGCAACCTCTGGCTTCCCAGAGAAAACATTCCAAGTTTGTCCCACTTATCCCTGTAGCTAATAAAGTCCAATCCAAGCATCATTTGGGGTAAACCTCCACTGCACCTTTTCCAAAGCCTCCCCATGTTTCCTGTAAGGGGGTGACCATAACTGCACACAATACTCCAAATGTGCCCTAACCAAACCCCTATAAAACAACCTCATGTCTTCCTAACTCTTATAGTCAATGCCCCACACTATGAAAGCAAGCATGCCATATGCATTCTTGGCCACACTGCCTACTTGCCACTTTCAGGGAGTCGTGTGGACTTGGACCCAAAATCCCTCCGTACATTAATGTTGTTAAAAGTTATGGCATTAATTGTATATTTTTCCCTTACATTTGACCAGTCAAAGTACAACACCTCACACTTGCTCAGATTAAACTCCGTCTGTCATTTTTTCCACTCATTTCCATAGCTGATCTACTGTATATGTGCTCCATACATCGACAGCCTTCCTCACAGTCCGCAACTCGAGCAATGTTGGTGTCACCTGCAAACTTACTAACCAATTTAGTACGGTGGCACAGCAGTAGAGTTGCTGCCTTACAGCGCCAGAGACCCGGGTTCGATTCTGACTAAGGGTGCTGTCTGTATGCAGTTTGTACGCTCTCTCTGTGACTGCGTGGGTTTTCTTCAGGAGCTCCAGTTTCCTCCCACATTCTAAGGTAAACAAGGTAAATTGGCTTTGGTAAAAATTGAAAATTGAAAATTGTTCTTAGGGTGTAGGGAAGTGCTAGTGTACAGGGATCGCTGGTCGACGTGCACTCGGTGGGCCGAAGGGCCTGTTTCTGTCCTGTATTTCTAAAATAAAAATAAAAAACCCCATTGTCATCGATTTTGATTGTAATTTTCCAAAATCCTACAGATTATGGAACAACTGCTGCAAACTGGAGGATGGTAAATGTGACCCACTATTTATAAATAGTAGGTAGTGGGAAAATAGAGACCTGTCAGCCTAACATCAGTAGTAGGGAAATGTTAGAGTCTATTATAAATGATGTGACTACAGGACACCTAGAAAACATCACTGGAGTTATATCGTCAACGGGGATAATGAAGGGGAAATCATGTTTGACAAACTAGCTAACGTTTGTTGAGGTTGTAATAAGTTCATAAGTTCATAAGTTATAGGAGAAGAATTAGGCCATTCAGCCCATCGTCTATTCCGCCATTCACTCTTGGCTGATCTATCTTTCTTCTCAACCCCATTCTCCTGCCTTCTACCCATAATCCCTGACACCCGTACTAATCAAGAATTTGTTCATCTCCGCCTTAAAAATATCCATTGACTTGGCCTCCGCGGCCTTCTGTGGCAATGAATTCCACAGATTCACCACCCTATGACTAAAGACATTCCTCCTCATCTTCTTTCCAAAGGTATATCTTTTTATTCTGAGGCTATGGTTTCTGGTCCTAGATTCTCCCACTAGTGGAAACATCCTCTCCACATCCATTCTGTCCAGACCTTTCATTATTCTGTACGTTTCAATGAAGTCCCTCCCTCATTCTTCTAAACTCCAGCGAGTACAGGCCCAGTGCCGTCAAACGCCCATCATATGTGCCCATCATATGCTTATCATAACCTTCCTCAGATATGGGGCCCACAACTGCTCACAATACTACATATGCAATCTGACCAGTGCCTTATAAAGCCTTAGCATTACATCCCTGCTTTTCTATTCTAGTCCTCTCAAAATAAATGCCTTCCTTGCTACCGATTCAACTTGAAAATTAACATTTTAGGAATCCTTCACCACGACACCCAAGTCCCTTTGCACTTCCGATTTCTGAATGTTCTACCCATTTAGAAGTCTACATCTTTATTCCTACTACCAAAATGCTGACTCCACACTTTGCTACGCTGTATTCCATCTGCCACTTCTTTGCCCACTCTCCCAACCTTTTTCAAGTCCTTCTGCAGAGTCCCTGGTTTCTCTACACTGTCTGCCCCACCAGCTATCTTGTGCAAACTTGGCCACAAAGCCTTAAAGTCCCTCATCCAAATCATTGATAAACAATGTGAAAAGTCACGACTCCAGCACGACTGCTAATTACTGGCAGATACTGGTAGTCATTGCTATCCATGCTAGTATCTTTCCTCTGATACCATGGGCTCTCATCTTCTTCAGGACCCTCATTGTGGCACCTTGTTAAAGACTTTCTGAAAATTCATGAAAACAACATCTACCGACTCTCCTTTGTCCATCCTGTTATTTAGTTCCTCAAAGAATTCCAAAAGGTTCATCAGGTAGATGAAACATGCTGACATAGACCTATTTTGTCAAGAGCTTCTAAGTACTCAGAAACCTCATCCTTTATAATCTATATACTATTAAAAGTCTTGTCATGTCTGTCTGTCTGTCTGTCTGTCTGTCTGTCTGTCTGTCTGTCTGTCTGTCTGTCTGTCTGTCTGTCTGTCTGTCTGTCTGTCTGTCTGTCTGTCTGTCTGTCTGTCTGTCTGTCTGTCTGTCTGTCTGTCTGTCTCTCAGTCTGTCTGTGAGATCAAGGAACTATGCCAAAACGGTACATAATAGCGCAAATTACTCAGCTTTTTCCCATGATTGTTAGTATCAAATTTCTTCACGTTTGATGTTATATTTCACGAGTTATTGCTATTTAAAGTTAAAAAAAAGACAACCTTGAATAAAATAGCTGCCTGTGAGTGGGAGACGTTTCTAGCAGCTTCCAGTGATGATGTCACAATGGCACCTCACAGTCGTCCAATCACAATCGGATCTCAATTGCACAAGCTGTCGTGAAGATTCCGAGAACCGAAAATGACGTCATGATGTGATCTCCACTGCCAACACACAAGCTCTGAGAGTTGACCGAGTGGGGAATGGGAGAAGAAGTGTTATTTAAACATTGTCTTCAATGGGGGAGTGCCAAAGGGAAGAGGTGAGGGAGGGAGTGACTGAGGGTAGGGAAAAGGAGAGGGAGGGAGAGGTGACAGAGAGACAATGGGATCAGCAGCTTCAAGAGGAGTGAGTGAGATTTTTGCCCCTACCCCCCACACGGGAAGGAGTGATTGGCTCAAGGGAACGCCAACGCTTTCCCAAATGTCGAGTCCATTCATTGGCTCTGGGAAGCGCCGACTGTCCCCCCCCCCCCCCCAATGTGAGAAGGATTGATTACGTTGGGGGAACAGCTTGCGTTGGGGGAACGGGTGAGCGGTGGAATATTACGTTGGGGAAACGGAGCCCAACGGCTCAGGGGGGTAGGGAGGGGAGAGGGGTTATGGAGGGTGGGAGGGAGTGACTGAGGGTAGGGGGAAAGGAGAGGGAGGGAGAGGTGAAGGAGGGAGTGGAGAAGGCTAGGAAGTGAGGGGAGAGAAGAGGGAGGGTGAAGAGGAGGGGGAGGGAGTGTGGGGGGATAAGGGGAAATGAGCCGCGCCTGTGCAGTTGGGGGCTATGGGTGAGTGGTGGAATATTGCGTTGGGCGAACGGGTTACGTTGGGGAAATGGGTGATGGGGTGATTAGCTCCGGGGGCGCCTGTCTCCGGGGTGAACGCCGCCGGGACCAGCCCTCCGGTGCGATGCTGCGCCCCCCCCCCCTCCCCCTGCATTGGGGACGGGGCCCAACGGGTCCCACTTGGTCTAGTAGACTCTAAAATCTTACCAACCACTGACGTCCAGCTAACCGGCCTATAGTTTCCACTCTTCTGCTTTGCTCCCTTCCTAAACAGTGGAGTAATATTTGCAAATTTCTAATCGTCTGGAACCACTCCTGACTCTAGGATTCTTGAAAGTTCACTGCTAATGCCTTGACAGTCTCTAAAGCAACCGCTTTCAGAACCCTGGGGTGCAGTCCATCCGGTCCAGGTGACTTGGATAGAGTGGATGTGGAGAGGGTTTTTCAATTAGTGGGAGAGTCTAGGACTAGAGGTCATAGCCTCAGAATTAAAGGAAATACTTTTAGGAAGGAGATGAGGAGGAATTTCTTTAGTCAGAGGGTGGTGAATCTGTGGAATTCTTTGCCATGGAAGGGTGTGGAGGCCAAGTTCTTGATTAGTACCGGTGTTAGAGGTTATGGGGAGAAGGCGGGAGAATGGGGTTAGGAGGGAGAGATAGATCAGCCATGCTTGAATGGCGTAGTAGACTTGATGGGCCAAATGGCCTAATTCTAATCCTATCAGTTATGACCTTATGATTTTATGACATCCACCTTCAGACCTGGCATGAACACATATGGGAGAACCAGAGGGAATGATAAATATATAATATATTATCTATTAACATATTAACTCACTTAATATTAATTGAGTTAATATAATTAGTTGCTTAAAGAAATGTTGATAGAAGGGGATTGGAATTAATGGGTTGTTTTAGGGGTTTGAAAGCAGTGACCAGTAAGATAATGTAGGGATCAGTCTTTGGCCACAAACTACTCACAATATAGTTTTAAAGAAGGAACTGCAGATGCTGGAGAATCGAGGGTACACAAAAGGCTGGAGAAACTCAGCGGGTGCAGCAGCATCTAAGGAGCGAAGGAGATAGGCGAGAGGAGATAGGAGATATATATATATATCAATGCAGAGGGAACAAAATGTTATATTCCTACATTTACCAATGACATAAAGCTACGGGGCAATTCTGAGTTGTGAGGGGGATGCAAAGAGGCTTCAATGTGCTTTAGACAAGTTGAGTGAGTGAGCAAAAACATTGAAGCTAACACAAATAAACATGAAGCCGTTCACTATGGCAGCAGAAACAGAAAGGCAGAAGATATTTAAAAAGCGGCAGATTGGCAAATAGCATGTTGACCCGCTTTTCAACAGGATCTGACTGGAGAAACATGGATGTCACATTCAATGATACATGGCCTTTTGAGGCCACATCTGGTGTGCTGTGCACAAGTTTGGTCCCCTTATACAGGATATGCGTTGGAAGAAATGCGACAAATGTTCACCAGACAGAATCCTGGTTTGGTAGGACAGTGTTATGAGGAGCAATTTTGTTAACTAGGCTGCATTCACGAACCGGTGGGAATGTGATATGAGGTAAAGGGTCACTCATGATTGTGTTGATGGGTCAATGGTCTACTCTGGCACCTTTCTTTATACCCTTCAAGGACAGTGGTGAGCAGAATATTCTAACCAGTGCTGCCATTACGTTAATGACCATTGATCTTTTAGCAATTCACTAATTGTCATGAGGTGAGGAATAGTCAAAGGTCCCAAGATACTTTTCATCACAAACTGTTACATTTACTATTTTTCATATAAATAAGTTGGATGTCAACCAAGTTGCGTTGGTTAGTACGTTTGCAGACAACACCAAGCTTGCTGGAGTGGTGGACTGGGAAGGGAACTGTCAACATATGCAGTGGGATATAGATCAGCTGTAGAAATGGGTGGGGAAATGGTAATGTAATTTAATCAGAGCAAGTCTGAGCTATGCACTTTGGGAGGTTGAATGTAAAGAGAAAGTATACAGTTAATCGAAAGCTCCTGAACAGCATTGATCTACAGAGGGATCTTGCTGTCTATCTATCTATCTATCTATCTATCTATCTATCTATCTATCTATCTATCTATCTATCTATCTATCTATCTATCTATCTATCTATCTATCTATCTATCTATCTATCTATCTATCTATCTATCTATCTATCTATCTATCTCTAAAGCTCTGATCTTATGCTCTTCCGATTTGTGCGGTCTTTCTATTTGCGCAAAATCGGTACGCGATAGCGCTACGATTTTTTCGCCAGCTCACTCACCGTTCTCCTGTGCTGCGAGTGCACCAAGTTTCATTCCGATCGGTGGTCTATTGTAAAAGATAGCGAAGTTTAAAAATCTTAAGAACCGCGCTTGCTCAGATCGATCTCCTCTCCTGCCGTTCAGTGCCGTGTGGATTGGTCTTTACTCCTATCAATCCGCGGGAAAGTCCGTCCCTTCCTGCACCATCAAGTCTTTACTGGAGCTGAGGATGGCTGGCGGAGGTTTCTGGCGACACAAATAGATAGAGTGGTAAAGAAGGTGTATAGCATCCCTGCCTTCATGGCCCAAGGCATTGCGTATAAGAGTCAAATGCCATGATGCGGCTTTTTAGGACTTTGGTTAGGCCGTAATTATGGAGAATCGGAGGCTGAGGAGTGACCTGCTAGAAGTATGAACAATATGAGAGGAATAGTTAGGGGAGACAGGGAGAAGCTTTTTCCCAGGGTGGAAATGTCAAGGATGCCGAAGGGCCCATCCATACACTGTATTTTTCTATGCCCTATGTTTTGTGAGTGCTGTTTTCAGTTTGTCTTGTACTGTTTGGTGCGATACAGGGTAATTCCAAGTCCACTTACTTAATTCCTGTCAGACTCATTTCCTGCATCTGTCCATGAATGAGCACTGAGAGGAAGACTTTTCCATAAATCAGTATTTCAGCTCCAACTCCAAAATCCAGCACCCTAAAGGGCCTGTCCCACCAGCATGCAACTCCATGCGATGAGCGCGACCTAACATGGTCGCTTGAGCCGTCCGGCGTCGCGGGGCCGGTCCCACTTCGATTGCCGGAGCCATGCGGAATTGTGCGGAGTTCGTCCCGACATCGCGCGGGGCTCCGAAAAACTGACTATGTTTATAAATTCCGCGCGGCAACGGCTTGTTGGCTCGCAGTCGCCTCGACGCATTACACACCGTTTCGACATCGTGCCTCCGTGACCCTCTCTGTAGGTGCATCCGTGACCCTCTGTGTGTGTGGCTCCGTGGCCCTCTGTGTGTGTGCCTCTGTGCCCCTCTCTGTGTGCCCCTCTCTGTCCTGGCGAACTTACCTTGAAGACTTCGCTCCAAGTTCGCCTCACTTTGCGGCGCGTTGCGCCACTCACCCGACCTCCGCGCGGCCCTCGCTGCCGGTTTGGTCGCGCTTGCCGCATGCAGGCGCATGCTGGTGGGAACGGCCCTGTACAGGGATCATCCGACCTCCGCGCGGCCCCCGTTTTTAGTTTGATCGCGCTCATCGCATGGAGTCGGATGCTGGTAGGACAGGCCCTTAAGAAATACCTAGATTTTCCTAGAGTCAACGTTTCCTAGAGAGCTGAAACATAGCATTTTCATACCTGCTAAATATTCTTCCTATTATCTGTTTCAAAACTAAGATTTAGTGCTTCAGGCTGAGTTTACTAATGTAAATGAAACAGCATAGTCAGAGAACTAACAGCTGGCCAAAGCTCTAGAATTGTCTGGTTTCAAGACAATATTAGGAGTAGGGAGGTTCTACTTCAGTTGTATAGGGTCTTGGTGAGACCACACCTGGAGTATTGCGTACAGTTCTGGTCTCCAAATCTGAGGAAGGACATTATTGCCATTGAGGGAGTGCAGAGAAGGTTCACCAGACTGATTCCTGGGATGTCAGGACTGTCTTATGAACAAAGACTGCATAGACTCGGTTTGTACTCTCTAGAATTTAGGAGACTGAGAGGGGATCTTATAGAATCTTATAGAAAGTTACTAAATTCTTAAGGGGTTGGACAGGCTAGATGCAGGAAGATTGTTCCCGATGTTGGGGAGGTCCAGGACAAGGGGCCACAGCTTAAGGATAAGGGGGAAATCCTTTAGGACCGAGATGAGAAGGACTTTTTTCACACAGAGAGTGGTGGGTCTCTGGAACTCTCTGCCACAGAGGGTAGTTGAGGCCAGTTCATTGGCTATATTTAAGAGGGAGTTAGATGTGGCCCTTGTGGCTAAGGGGATCAGAGGGTATGGAGAGAAGGCAGGTACAGGATACTGAGTTGGATCAGCCATGATCATATTGAATGGCGGTGCAGGCTCGAAGGGCCGAATGGCTTACACCTGCACCTAATTTCTATGTTTCTATGTTTCTATGTTTCTATCAGATTTTGGAAAGCAACCCTGCAGTGATATGGAGGTACATGATCTGAAGTGTGAACAGTGTACGTTGAATTATTTAAAAAAATACATCTAATTGGGAGTCACGTTGGCACAGCGGTAGAGTTGCTGCCTTACAGCGAATGCAGCGCCGGAGATCCGGTTTTGATCGTGACTATGGGTGCTGTCTGTACGGAGTTTGTACGTTCTCCCCGTGAGCTGCGTGGGTTTTCTCCGAGACCTTCGGTTTCCTCCCACCTTCCAAAGACATACAGGTTTGTAGGAGGCTCGAAGGGCTGAATGACCTACTCCTGCACCTATTATCTATTGTTAATTGGCTTGGTAAATGTAAAAAAAATTGTCCCAAGTGGGCGTAGGATAGTGTTAATGTGCGGGGATCGCTGGTCGGCGCGGATCCGGTGGGCCGAAGGGTCTGTTTCCGTGCTATATCTCTAAACTACACTGAACTAAACTAAACCACTCTTTCCCAGATTGCAAAAGTCAAGTACTAGAGGGTTAGCTTTGACGGTGAAATGGGGAAATTTTAAAGGAGATGTGCAGGGCAAGTCTCTACATGGAGGATGGCGAGTTCCTGGAACTCACTGCCATGAGTGGTGGTAAAAGCAGAAACATTACTGGCATTTAAAAGGCTTTTGGATAGACACGTTGATATGCATGGAATGGGGGAATATGAGCTATGTGCAGGTAGATAAATGATGGTCTTGGCATCATGTTGACCACAGACATTGTGGGCCAAACATCATGTTCTTATGCAATATTTTTCTATCTCTTATGTTCTATGTTCGACTGAACATAATATTCTGATAACATGATATGACTTGGAAATATATTGGGCCAGATCTTGCTGAGTAAGATGACATTCGTGGATGCAAAACCTCACAAAATGCGAATCGACCAACACACTCAGTAGAATAAGAGATACGTTGAGTGTCTCAGATATAAAGAACGTGATGATCAGTTTATGCCAGCCCATTGTTTTTTTTCACACACACGGCATCTTACCCCACCTCCCCTAATCTTCCATGTTATAATTAACGAGACAAGTACATGTCCAAACTGTTAATACAATGGCAATCAACCACACCTGTTCAGGATTGCTATAAAGTTGCGTCCCACTTCATTTCTGAATGCATTCAAATCTTTCCCGACCTGAACCGTCGTCTGCCCGTTTCTCTCCGCAGATGCTGCCTGACCCAGCGGTCTGGTTTTTTTCCCTTCACAATTCCAGCACCTGCAGTCCCTTGTGTCTTCTTAGTTTTTGAAATACTAGTTGTTCGTCACCTCTTCCTGGAACATCCCGACACAGATTCTGTTTGTGTAACGATTGGCAGAACAAGTGAGTTTGCTTTGGGATTTCAAGTGAAAAAACACTTTAACATTTCTCTGTAAAACAGTTCTTTCCCTTTATTTGCTTGTTGGTTATTTACTGTTGAATCAGCATCCATATGACCTTTACAACACAACTTTGCTCTTGTCTTCAGCTCTTTTATCAGAAATTTAACTTGAAAAAGGTTATCATTTAGCAGAAAAGTAAACACAGAAGAGCTTTTTCTAAAGCAAAACGTTAATGATTGGAAGACCCACACTGGAGCCAGTTTGAGATGGTGTAAGTAATCCATTATTTTATGCCGCACTATTTAGAGTCATTCCATTTATGACCTTTGATAATAAGGGCAACCTGTGAATTACAATCAAGTGATTTCATTTTTGATTATGCATTAACTTTTATTTATTAAGTTATCTTGAAACGTAGCTCCTGGAATTATCCAAAGCAAACGAGATACTTAGATAATTGATCATGTTCTATCCTGAAAAAAAGCCTTTATCTGAATTGCTTCATGCATTGTAGCCTGCAAGTTATACTTTGTAATATTCCTACAATACATAAGCATCTGTCTAAAAGTTTAACAGCCTATTTATAGTGAGCTAAACTTATCTAATTATAGCACCTGTTTAGGCAGTGCCACTGTTACAAGCTTTGTAATTGCAGTTCTTATGTAAAATTGCAGGTGCTTATTCCGAGGCATAACACATTGCAATTGATGTATGCATAGTAAGCCTTCATTCATAAAACAATACCTTATACAGGAAGACCACCAGGTTACCAGAGCAGATCAAAGTGCAGCATTCACCATTGAGTCATAGAAACATAGAAACATAGAAAATAGGTGCAGGAGGAGGCCATTTGGCCCTTCGAGCCAGCGCCGCCATTCGTTGTGATTATGGCTGATCATCCACAATCAGTAACCCATGCCTGCCTTCTTTCCATAACCCCATATTCCGCTAGCCCCTAGAGCTCTATCAAACTCTCTTTTAAATACATCCAGTGAATTGGTCTCTGCTGTCTTCTGTGGCAGAGAAATCCACAAATTCACAACTCTCTGGGTGAAATAGTTTTTTCTCATCTCAGTTTTAAATGGCCTCCTCTTTATTCTTAGACTGTGGCCCCTGGTTCTGGAGTCCCCCAACATTGGGAACATTTTTCCTGCATCTAGCTTGTCCAGTCCTTTTTATAATTTACATGATTCTATAAAATATCCCCTCATCCTTCTAAACTCCAGTGAATACAAGCCCAGTCTTTCCAATCTTTCCTCATATGACAGTCCCGCCATCCTAGGATTAACCTCATGAACCTACGCTGCACTGCCTCAATAGCAAGGATGTTCTTCCTCAAACTAAGAGACCAAAACTGCACATAATACTCCAGATGTGGTCTCACCAGTGCCCTGTACAACTGCAGAAGGACCTCTTAATTCCTATACTCAAATCCTCTCGTTATGAAGGCCAACATGCCATTAACTTTCTTCACTGCCTGCTGTACCTGCATGTTTACTTTCAGTGACTGATGTAATAGTACACCCAGGTCTCGTTGCACTTCCCTTTTTCCGAATCTGACACCATTGAGATATAATCTGCCTCCTTGTTCTTGCCGCCAAAGTGGATAAGATCACATTTATCTACATTATACTGCATCTGCCACGCATCTGCCCACTTACTTGACCTGTCCAAGTCACCCTGCAACCTCCTAGCATCCTCCTCGCAGTTCACACTGCCACCCAGCATTGTGTCATCTACAAATTTGCTCGTGTTACGTTTAATCCCATCATCTAAATCATTAATATTTATTGTAAATAGTTGCGACCCCAGCACCGAGATCTTGCGGCACTCCACTTGCCACTGCATGCCATTCCACTCGTTTATTCCGTTAATTTCCACTCTTCGTTTCCTGTCTGCCAACCAATTTTCTATCATTAATTCTGCCCACTAATCTCCTTTGTGGGACCTTATCAAAGCCTTTCAAAAACAGTTGATGTTTGTCTCAGTTTGTGCTGTCAAAACAGCTCATGGAACACAAAGCCCAAAACTGCTCAGAAGAATCTTAGCAAAGACCACTACATCCATTTCTAGCTCTTTTGAGCAAACACCCATGGTGGCGCAGCAGTAGAGGTGCTGCCTTACAGCGCTTGCAGCGCCAGACACCAGGGAGCGGGCTGCGAGGAGGTAGTTGAGGCAGGTACAATCACACCATTTAAGAATCATTTGGACAGGGACATGGATAAGAAATGTCTGGAGGGATATGGGGCAAAACGGTGGTAGATGGGACTAGTGTGGATGGGGCAAGTTGGTCAGTGTGGGCAAGTTGGGCCGAAGGGCCTGTTTCTAGGTATGTTACAAAACTTACCTTGAGCAGCGCTGCAGTTCTGCCGCTCCCCGTGTGCGTGACTTTGGCGCCTTTCAGAAGGGGGCAGGCTTAAAGTGCTGTTTTTCTACAGACAGGGAAAATATATCCATGTCGGGCGATTTCGTTGCTGAAGAAAAATCGCTCCGACATTTCATTCATGAAGCTATTTTTAAATTACGCGGGCATTTTTCAAAAGCCGCGAGCACCGACAACGGGAAGGATTTTGCGTAGGGGAGAAAAAAAGGTACACAGTTTAGTTTTATATTAAAAGTTGTTTTTTATGGAGGCTTTAATCATATTTTCATGTTGCGAAATGGGGTCCAAAAAAATGTATGAACCAACAGTATTTTTCCTCCCGACTTCACCGCAAACCACAACGTTCCAATCCACCACATTCCACTAAAACCCACTCGCTAGTTGATTTAAATGGCCATTAATTTACAGGCATTAAACACTAAATTCCTTCCATTTGGCCCAGAAATTCATGAAAATGAGATTTAAAAATTATGTTATATTGTGGATTATTGTGTGAATGTTATTTGGACACTTAGGCAATTTAAAAAAAGTTTATCTTTTCTTAAGAAATGGATAGATGTTTAGATCTACTCATTGAATTTTGTAATTAGCTACAATTAGATAACTAACTAATTATATGCTTTAATTTCAGGTCATCCAAGTAAGATTGTTTCATATTTGTTTCAGAATGCTTCAATCTATAATAACTGAAAATTTCATTGAGTTCTCTTAATTTTTAAGAAAGTTATGGGCTTTTAACGGTTCTAGATCACAGCTTTTGAGTCAAGTCAATTGAAAGGCAATGGGGAACAAGATGCTAATTTCCGAGTATGAAAATGGTCATAACTTTCTTAATACTGAAGATATGAAAGTGAATTAGGTGTCAAGTTAAACTTCTTTTTATGCTTTATCTGATGGGATAAATTGCAGACTTAATTTTTAAAATCTCAAAATTTTGTAACATTGCTACTGTTTCCACGCAATATGATAGTCATAATCTGGGAGTATGTACGCTTGCGGCTGTGGTTCTTTCTTGACCTCGGGTCCTAATGCGTGTCTGCTCCATCCAGGAGCCCCCCCGAGCTCTGCTTTTGCAACAGAAAATATCCACGGCAGAGGTAGTATGTCACAAAATGACTAATACAAAGTAATTTTAGCAGCTTGGACTCAAATGTGTGGACACTTGCAGCCTGCAAGTTCCTGTATAACACATTACCCATTCAAATGAAAAAGTCATTGAGTAGCCTTATAAATAGTGCGGCTGCTGAAAATGAAGGTACGATGAAAAACTCCACATATTTTCAAGCAAAGAAATGTGGCCCAATTTTAGTGAAGCAGTATTCAAAGCAATCCCTGTCTGAAGATTGCTGTTCTGTTTGTACAATATACACACTATCCTGAAGTATACACCATGTCATTCAAATTTGCTTGTTACAAAAATATTGCACCACAAAAGAATATCTAGGTGCATAAATAAGTAACTGAATTAAATATGTGAACAAAGGAACTTGTTAAAAATGGTTTGGGTACAGTTTTCATACCATGTCGGACTGTGGAAACTCCAGGTTAAACTGATATGGAAATACTCAATCACCTTTCTCAGTACTCGTTTGAAGACTGGTCAGGGGACATTGACTTCTCTGGGTAACTACACATGTAATGACACCATAAATAGGAGCGACAATTGAAAAGTCAAAGTGAATTCAAAGAAGCATTACATTAAAGCATCAGTGAAGGAGAAGTCCTGCTGACATTGTAGGAAGTTGCCCACTAATGCTAGCATCTGGTGTGACATGGACTTCCTGTCTTCTGATCTGGATGGCTGATCAAGGCAATCACTGGAAAACTGCCATGAAGATGCTGTGTATCGAAGAATCTTCACTGATTCATTCAGTTTAGTATCGAGATACAGCACGGAAACAGGCCCTTCGGCCCGCTGAGTCCCCACCGACCAGTCGTCCCCACACATTAACACTATTCTACACACTAGGGACAATTTACATTCATACCAAGCCAATTAACCTACAAACCTGTACGCCTTTGGAGTGTGGGAGGCAACTGAGGATCTCGGAGAAAATCCAAGCGATCACAGGGAGAATGTAAAACTCTGTACAGACAGCACCCGTATTCGGGATCGAACCCGGGTCTCTGGCGCTGAAAGCACTGTAAGGCAGCAACTTTACCGCTGTGCCATCGTGCCACCCGATCTAGTAAACCAGGAAGGCAGATGTAGAATTGTTTCAATAATCAGAGCATGGTTAAGGAAGAACATCACAATATGATTAAGGTGGATGCCGAGGAATCAGAAACTTAAATAAAATAAAATGCTTCCTTAAAGCAATGTATTTTGAAAGATTTGTCTAAATGTATTGCAATCCATATACATATTTTTAACGTTTTAGAGATACAGCATGAAGACAGGCTCTTTGGCCCAGTGCATCCACATTGACCATCGATTACTTGTTCCATTTTCACCTCCTGTCCCTACACCGAGGGTCAACTTTACAGAGACTAATTAACTGGCAAACCTGTGGTGGGAGATTGCAACCTTCACGTGGTCCACCCTGTTTCAACTAATGCAAGCAACCTGACATGCACAAACAAATAGATCAAATTGTCCTACAACTTTAGTTTGTGCACGCCATACGCAAGGAGAAGAAGACTGGCAAATCTGCATGTCTTTGGGATGTGGAAAGAAACCGGAGCACCCAGAGGAATCACATGTGGTTACAGGAAGAACGTGCAAACTCCACACCAACAGCACCCGAGTTCAAGATCGAATCCAGGTCTCTGTAGATGGACACAAAAAACTGGAATAACTCAGCAGGACAGGCAGCATCTCTGAAGTGAAGGAATGGATGACGTTTCGGGTCGAGACCCTTCTTCAGACCTGAAACGTCACCCATTTCTCTCCAGACATGCTGCCTGTCCCGCTGAGTTACTCCAGATTTCTGTGTCTATCTTCGGTTCAAATCAGCATCTGCAGTTCCTTCATACAGACTCCAGGTCTCTGCTGTGAGGCTGCAGTTCTACCAGCTGCACACCCTTGAAGCTTAACATTAAACTTTTTAACGTTAAAGGCGGTCACGCTGGAGCAGCGGTAGAGTTGCTGCCTTACAACGAATGCAGCGCCGGAGACCCGGGTTCGATCCCGATTACTGGTGCGGGTTTGTACGGAGTTTGTATGTTTCCCCGTGACCTGCGTGGGTTTTCTCCGAGATCTTCGGTTTCCTCCCACACTCCAAAGACGTGAAGGTTTGTAGGTTAACTGGCTTGGTAAAAGTAAAAATTGTCCCTAGTGGGTGTAGGATAGTGTTAATGTGCGGGGATCGCTGGTCGGCGCGGACCCGGTGGGCCGAAGGGCCTGTTTCCGCGCTGTTTCTCTAAAACTAAACTAAAAAATGAAACTAAATTTGCTGACTTTGTACATGATTAAAAATAATTATACATAAATTACACAAAATTATTTTAGAAATATTATGTACAATTTATGTATGATTTATGTATAACTTGGTTTTGTGTGTTTGTCTGAGTCTATGTTCTTGTAATGCAGCTGCAAGCAAAGATGTCACTGCCTCACCCTACTTGTTCATACGATAATCAACTCGACTTGACTTACAATGAATGAGCTGGATCTCATTGTTCAATGGCAGTCTTTCAATATCAATCAATATCACTTTTATTCGTCACTTGCACATAAAGTGCAAGTGAAATGAATTTGCCAGCAGCGGTACAATGAAAAAAGAACACACAAAGCACAATAAAAATGTAACACAAACATCCACCACAGCATTCATCACTGTGGTGGAAGGCACAACATTTGGCCAGTCCTCCTCCATTTTCCATTTTCCCCCGTAGTCGGGACCTCAACCCTCCGCAGCCGCCACTGAGGGCGCACAGGTGAGTAGACAGCTAAAAGTCCAGGTAAGTCCCGAATCGGAGACCTCGGCTTCAGGTTGGTGTGGGCCTCAGGCCGGCGGTCGAAGATTTAAAGTCCTCGCCGTGCCGCAGCCAGAAGCACCGCAGACCGCAGGGCCGGTGGTCAGAGCTCCTCTGCAGGGGTCCCCGGCGAGGGACTCCGCTCATGATGGTAAGTCCCCGCCGCGCCCGCGGTAGAAGTAGGCTGCGGGCCGGCGGTCTGAGCTTCTTCTCCTCCCGGGTCCCCAACGAGGGATCCCAGGCTGCGGATGTCGCGCCAGCTGCAGCTCCACAGACCGCGGCTTCTGTAAGAATCTAAAGGGGCTGTCCCACTTGGGCGACCTAATTGGCGAGTTTAGAAGAGTTTAGGAGAGTTTGAAAAAATGTCATGTTGAAGACCTCCGTCGACTATGTAGAAGACCTCCTTCGGCCTTCTTCGACTAAGTTGAAGACTAGCTTCGACTAACTTTGGGATAATTGGACACCGAATAGTGGAGAGTGAAGACGACCTCTCTCGATCTCCTTCAACCTCCCTTCGACTATGATGAAGACTATCTACGACTACCATCGACTACCTTCGATTATCTTCGACCACCCTCGATTACCTACCACTAACATGCCTACTACGACCTACCTCGACTAAACCTACGAGTAAAAAAAGTATCGATTTTTTCCTTTTTTTACTTGCGGGCATTTTTCAAAGTTGAAAAATACGCTGCGACCTAGCTGAGGCCTCGCGTACATGGGGACTACTCTCGAGCATGAAGGAGAGTTACAAAGACCTCCTAACACCCCGTGTCGACCATGCTGCGAGTATGAGTCGAGGGCAAACTCGCCAGAACTCGCGGATTAGGTCGCCCAAGTGGGACAGCCCCTTAAGTACCCTTTGGTCTCATTGGCAAATGTGGGGCTATTTAGTAGGAGGAAAATAGGAATATGAGCTGTTTTTCTTTATTTATTCCTCGTCAGTGTTTACATAATGGTTTTAGGGAGTTTTTAATTATCTTTATTTTTATTATTTAATGAATATTGTGATATTACATTTCTCATTATTTAGTTCAATGTTAATCATTTTTAATGCATCTGAATGTCAGAAAAATGTAGTTTTAACTCTCACATGGTTATTGCTGCTGGTGACTGACACTGAGAATCGCAAAGCCTCAATAAACAGTGCAGAAATGAGGAATCACTTCCCAATTCTTGGATATTTCATCTAACATTCTCATCTAACTGCTCATTCAAATATTTTATTAGGACTTCCACCTCAACCAAACTTTTACGCAATTAATTCCTTAACAGTCTTCATCTGAACAAATATTTCCACAACTTTCCTTCAATTACTTTACCTGTTGACTTAAATGTGTGCTAGCTACGAGCTACTAACGTCTTTGCTACAACTTTATTCCTTGGAGCACAGGAGGACGAGGAACGACATTATAGAGGTGTATAAGATTATGGGAGGAATAGATAGAGTAAATGCACAGAGTCTTTTACCCAGACTAGGGGAAACAAGAACCAGAGGACATGGGTTTAAGGTGAGCGAGGAGAGATTTAATAGGAATCTGAGAGGAAATCTTTGTTACACAAAGGGTGGTATATATGTGGAATGAGCTGCCAGAGGAGGTGGTTGAGGCCGGTACTATCACAGAAAAGGATCGAGGCTCTATTACTCAATCTAAGTTTATTATAATTTTATGCATCTTGATTAAATATCTCCTCAGCCTTTCCTGTTCCAAAGAATTCAACTTCTTCAAATGTTTTCGGGGTCCTCACTAGTATTATCACATGCTTTCTTAAATGTGGTGACCTGAACTCAATTGAGTACTCTAACCGGTGTTTTACACAGTTCCCATACTTCATATAGCATAGAGGTAGATCATTCAGCCCATCGGTTCAGTGCCAGACCTCAGAGCAGTCCCATCAATCTCATTGCTCTATTTTATTTTCCTGTAAAATTATGCTCTTGACATGCGCATCAATTTCACTCTGATTCTCCTTGTACCATATTACACCAGGGGTCATTCAGAGAAGCCAACCAACATAACAACCACCGATTCTAGGTGACTTCTTTGCTCTTACATTCTTGCCTTAGCCAATAAAGTAAAGTGCTCCCATTTTCTTTGTGATCATCATATTGAACTACCCAAAGGGATTATGGACATCCACACCAATGACCTTATGTTCCACTGTTGGCTTCTCCACACTGCCATTAAATGCGCATCCACATCTTGTTGGCATTCCCGTAAATGATTACGCAAATTCTTCCTGTCGGGATTCTATTTTCCCCTTTCCAGTTTGCCTCAGCATGTTCCTTTAGCTTTCTTCTTGATGTGGGATCTTGAATGTGACCTCACACAAGATCTCTATCTTTTCTATTTGGTGTGATGAAGGGACATGGTGAGAAATAAAAAAAATGATGAAAAGCTTACTGATGTTGTTATGCTGGAAGATTTACCAGGATATTGCCAGGACTATTATAGGGAGAGGGTTACACAAAAAGCTGGAGAAACTCAGCGGGTGTAGCAGCATCTAAGGAGCAAAGGAGATAGGCCATGTTTCAGGTCGAGACCCTTTTTCAAAACTCTGTGCTATTATAGGGAGAGGTTGAGTAGGCTGGGACTCTATTTTTTGGAGCACAGGAGGATGAGGGGTGATCTTACAGAGGTGTATAAGATTATGAGGGGAATGGATAGGGTAAATTCATGGAGTCTTTTACCCAGACTAGGGGAAACAAGAGCCAGAAGACAACGTTTTAAGGTTTAATAGGAACCTGAGGGGCAATTTGTGTTACACAAAAGGTGGTACGTATGTGGAACGAGCTGACAGGGGAGGTAGTGGAGGCAGGTAGTATCAAATAGTAGTAGCAGAAGTAGGCCCCCCTCAGTCATGACTGACCATGGGTGATGCATCCTGGGCGATGTCATATGGAGGAGAAGCTGTTGCCCATGCAGCATGTCCCCCCCTCTCCACGTCACTGATCGATCCAAAGGTACAGCACAATGTTTAAAAGGTAGTATCACAATGTTTAAAAAACACCTGGACAGGTACATGGATAGGATAGGTTTGGAAGGATCCAGGCAGGTGGGAATGTTGGTCGGTGTGGGTGTTGGGCCCAAGGGCCTGCTTCCATGCTGTATGGCTCTTATATTCTTGGGCTACACAAAAAGCTGTAGAAACTCAGCGGGTGCAGCAGCACCTAAGCAGCGAAGGAGATAGGCGACGTTTCGGGTCGAGACCCTTCTTCAGATATTGTATGGGTTAGAAGACCAATTTGATAGATTCAATATATTGAGTTGCAGAAAGCTCCCCCTTTCTATTAAACTATAACTTAAGATTCAAACTAAACCCTTATTTTAGAATGATTTACACAGCAATACTGCAGTAGGGTTCACCTCAGTTGCTATTATATTGCCCCATTGAAAGGTGAAGCTACTGGAGCAGGTCACGTTTATCCATATCTAACCATCGACATCTCACCCCCCCTTCTCTCCCACAAAAGCAGGCAGCTAGTAAAACGAAGGAGGAAGTATGAATTTGAGAGTGTCACTTTAAATGTTCACCCTCCTGCTAATGCCTGAGAATGGAAAGTGTGAGTCAGAGTTTTCTCCAGTGTGCACAATGTGGGCTTGGGCCCCGTCAGAAGAATACATGAGAACACACAAGAAATCAGGGGCAGGAGCAGGCCTCCTGGGAGTAAGCCTGTTCTGCCATTCAATATCACCACAGCCAAACTAACCCAGGCCTCACCTTCACTCCCTTGCTAGATCTCCAAAGCTCTCAATCCTTTGAAACATATAAGGTTGTTAAGGGTTTGGACACGCTGGAGGCAGGAAACATGTTCCCGGTGTTGGGGGAGTCCAGAACCAGGGGCCACAGTTTAAGAATAAGGAGTAAGCCATTTAGAACGGAGACGAGGAAACACTTTTTCTCACAGAGAGTGGTGAGTCTGTGGAATTCTCTGCCTCAGAGGGCAATGGAGGCAGGTTCTCTGGATACTTTCAAGAGAGAGCTAGATAGGGCTCTTAAAAATAGTGAAGTCAGGGGATATGGGGAGAAGGCAGGAACGGGGTACTGATTGGGGATGATCGGCCATGATCACATTGAATGGCGGTGCTGGCTCGAATGGCCTACTCCTGCACCTATTGTCTATTGTCTATTGTCTATGTCCCATGATCTTTCAAACATTTACTTCAAATACTTCCAATAATATGGCCACCTCAATTCTCGGGGGTAAAGAATGCTAGAGATTCACTCACCTTTGAGAGAAGACATTTCTACATGCCTCAGTGTTTGAAGTATCTGGCCCCTTATCTTCACACTATATCCCCATGTTCAGGACTACCACTGGTAAAAAACATCTTGATATCGACCCTGTCCTGAACTCTTCAGATATAACATGCTTCAATAAACTCATTTATAAGAGGACAATACTTTAATTCTTGGCATTGGGCTGGTGAATCTCCTGATGACATGCCTCCAACACTAATATATCCTTTCTGAAGACGGGTCCTGATCCAAAATGGCATCTATCCTTTTCCCTCCACCGATGCTGCCTGACATTTGAGTTCCTCCAGCAGTTGTTTTTTGCAAGATTTCAGCGTCTGCTGACTCGTGTCTTCCATATACTTTCTAAGATGCGGGGACCAAAACTCTGTGCAACATCCCATGTGTGTCTTCACATAAATGTATCTGCATAAATGTAATAATACCTCCATTTCTCAACTTAAAATTTCTTGAAATTATGTCCTTTGCCCTCTTTTTGCCAACTTTTTGCACCTGCCTGTGGTTGCGATTCTTGCACAAGAACACTTGGATCCCTCTGCAGTTCACGCTCTTGTGCTCCCTTTTTCCATTCAGATAATAATCTGTGTTTGATGTTCCTACCAAATTCATGACCTCATTCGGACCGACATTGGCCAAGATCTTGTCAGCTCTCTCAATCTGTCTATTTTCCCATTCCAGAGTCACAGTGTCCTCCCCACAATACACATTTCCAACTATTTCAGTGTTGACCACATTTAAGAGAAGAGTGTTCATATTTGTTTTATATTTAATATCAAACAAGCAAGAAAATCTGGTTTGGATTTTGGAATGACCGATCATCAACAACTGTAAATGTTGACATCATTATTTATAGAACTGCAATCCAACCTGGGTACAAGACACCCACAAGGATATATCCATCCAAACTTCTGTACTGAATGTCCTAATCAAGAGTCTTTATTGCCATGTGTCCCAGATAGGACAATGACATTTCTTACTTGCTGCAGCACAACAGATTATGTTGTGCAACAGAAACATAATACACAACGGGAGATAAAAAAGTGTTCCGCATATATACACATTCACACATACTCAATAAATAAACAAATAGAGTGCATAATAAAAATAGTCTGTTATAATTCACAGCTGTTTAATAGCCTGTTGGCTGTAGGGAAGAAGCTGTTCCTGAACCTGGTTGTTACAGTTTTTAGGCTCCTGTACCTTCTTCCCGATGGCAATGGTGAAACGAGTGTGTGGCCAGGATGGTGTGGGTCTTTGATGAAGTTGGCCGCCTTTTTGAGGCAGCGACTTCGATAGATCCCTTCGATGGTGGTGAGGTCAGAGCCAGTGATGGACTGGGCAGTGGTCACAACTTTCTGTAGTCTTTTCCACTCCTGGACGTTCAAGTTGCCGAACCAAGCCACGATGCAACCGGTCAGCATGCTCTCTACTGTGCACCTGTAGAAGTTCGAGAGAGTCCTCCATGACATACCGACTCTTTGTAATCTTCTCAGGAAGTCGAGACGCTGATGTGCCTTCTTTATGAATGCATCAGTGTGCTGGATCCAGGAAAGATCTTCGGAAATCTGCACGCCCAGGAATTTAACATTATTGACCCTCTCCACCATCGTCAGAGTCAGAATAGTAATGCCAGTCAGATTAGTAATTGTGAACTCCCACACTCCTGCCACATGAGTCTTGGGCTCCGTTCTACAATCCACACCATGTTGAATTTGAAAGAACAATTGCGTAGGTGTATGCCAGCAATCTGTAGAAGTTCACCTCTGTTGCACTCCTATTGAGATCCCCAAGATGGAGAATGACTGGGCAAACACAGGTCACGACAGCTGTGCCTCATTCAGTTTCCTGTCCAGATGTCCCTGCCAACATCAGTCATGCATCTGATTAGTCAAAAGTCAAAGTATCCTTTCTTGTCATTCAGACTTTTCAGTTTGAACAAAATGTTGTGCCTTGCAGTTATAACATAGAATAAAATAACAAAACACACAATGAACACAAATTTAACATCCACCACAGTGAGTTCACCAGGCACCTCCTCACTGTGATGGAAGGCAAAAGTCTTAAAGTCCTTGTCTCTCCCTCTGCGTTGAGGAGATCCACGCTTCCGATGTTGTGACCCCGCCGGGTGACGGTAAGTCCCACGGCCGAACCCGGGTCTGCGAACGGGCCGGATCAAACTCCGCCACCCGGGGCGGCTAATCAGCCGTCCTACAGTCCAGCGGACGAAGCTGTTGTTGCGAGAGCTCCGGCGAACCGGTCACCAACCTGGGACCGGCGAGCCCCCGATGTTGTCATCCACTGGGCCCGCGGCCGAGTCGACTGGGTCCGCGGCCGAAGTCTTCGAGGCTCCGAAGTCGGGCCGCCGCCGCCGCAGCGCCACCACAGCCCCAAAGTCGGCCACCCTCGCGTGGGTAAGTCCTGCCTCTGCCTCCGGAGCCTCGAGGTCGGTCCCAGTTGGAGGCCGCCAGCTCCGCCATTAGGCCTCAGTGCAGACGGAGACGGAGACGGGGGATACGACAAGAAAAGGTCGCATCCCCCCCGAAGGAAGAGACTAAAAACAAGTTTCTCCCACCCCCCCCAAACTTACACAACTAAAATAAACTGAATAAACTAAAACAGGACAAACGAAAACAAAAAAAAAGAAAAGACAAACGGAATGCAGGCGAGTCGCAGCTGTAGGCAACGCCGCCACTTCCGGAGCCTTCTGCCATTTTACGACACAGCTCTGAGTATTATTGCCACTAACACCCAGAACATGGCCAGATCAGCCACCCCTGCACCCTTGAGAGATGTTAGGATACGAGTACACAAAGCGCATTCCATCATCAAATGCTGCCCACTTGCACTCATTACTCATTGTTTGAATAGAAATCAGTTTGGATAATTTCAATTCAACTGTACTAACAATTTTCTACTGAGAGTATGGAATCAGGGTTTGTAGATGAACGATTATCATTCATGAAAATTAAGTTAGTGCATAGCGCGATGTGATTGCAGATGTTTGGGTTGCTGTACATCTGGATGTGATATTCATCCTGCACAGCCCACCCTCTGTCTCTTGTTATCCATGATGACGTTTAATCAGAGATCTGTTCTGGCTGTTTCCGAAGGGCTCGGAACCTGTAATAAGTAGAAAATGGCAAAATGGTCGGGGACATCAATGAAAATAAATAGTTTTCCAGGTTAGTACTCTTCCATCAGAATTAGGAAGAGAAGGAATTAAGCATGAGATGGAGAGAAAATATGTGAATGGACTCCTTCTGTGCCTCTACGTGTAGCGAGGGATAGGTAGGTGGATGGATTGCAATGGGTATAGACAATTAAATGTCATTAAATCTGTTTCATGCGCCCACCTACCTATTTCCCAAATGTTACACAAACATATTTTTCCATTAGTTTTAGTTTAGTTTTTAGTTTAGGAAACAGACTATTCGGCCACCGAGTCTGCACCAACCAGCGATCCACGCACACTGACAACTACCCTATATACACTAGGGAGAATATTACACATTCATACAAACCCAATTAACCCACAAGCCTGTACGTCTTTGGAGTGTGGGAGGGAACAGGAGATCTCGGAAAAAAACCCACGTGGTCGCGATGGGAATGTACAAACTCCGTACAGACAGCACCCGTAGTCTGGATCAAACGCAGGAACTCTACCACTACGCCACCGTGCCCCATTAATTTTCACAAGTTCACAATTTTCACTGAATATTACTGTTGAATTTTGGAGCAAAATTTCCAAAAATAAACAAAATGCCGAATGGTATAAAAACAGAATAATTTGGCTTTCTCCAGCGCTGGTACACTTTTGTATAAAATACAAATAAATAATTAACAATCACACATGGTATTCTGCCTTAAAAATGCCTGACAACTTTTATTGGGTGATCTGAAAGAACAGTATGTTTCCCACGAGTACATTAGGAAATTGTTCCTGCAATGACTCCAAATTGTTTGCACTATTGATCTTTCTGGAGCAAAATGAGGAACTAGTGCAGATCCAGTGGAACAGGTTACCTCCCAATTTCCTGGCACCTATTGGCAACACACCTCCAACAAAGATTACTGTCAGAATGTGCCATGTCTATGTGGCACTTGAAGCTCTCCCACCTCCCCCATGTATCTTTCAGCATCAGTCAGCTCGAGTCAAGTCGAGTCAAAGTTTATTGTCATATGTTCCAAACAGGACAATGAAATTCTTGCTTTGCATCAGCACAACGGAATATAGTGGGCACGAATACAGAACAGATCATATCAGTGTGTCCATACACCATTATATAAATATATACACATCAATAAATAAGCAGATAAAGTGCAAATAAACAGATAATGGTCTATTAGTGTTCAGAGATTTGTTTCAGTTGAGTTTAATAGCCTGATGGCTGTGGGGAAGTAGCTATTTCTGAACCTGGATGTTGCAGTCTTCAGGCTCCTGTACCTTCTACTTGAAGGTAGCGGGGAGATGAGTGTGTGGCCAGGATGGTGTGGGTCCTTGATGATCCTGCCAGCCTTTTTGAGGCAGCGACTGCGATAGACCCCCTCGATGGTAGGGAGGTCAGAGCCAATGATGGACTGGGCAGTGTTTACTACTTTTTGTAGTCTTTTCCGCTCCTGGGCACTCAAGTTGCCGAACCAAGCCACGATGCAACCGGTCAGCAAGCTCTCTACTGTGCACCTGTAGATGTTAGAGAGAGTCCTCCTTGACATATCGACTCTCCGTAATCTTCTCAGGAAGTAGAGCAAACATGAAGCAGATGTGCTTTCTTAATAATTGCATCAGTGTTCTCGGAGCAGGTGAGATCCTCAGAAATTTGCATGCCCAGGAATTTGAAGCTCTTGACCCTCTCCACCATCGACCCGTTGATATAAACTGAATATCAACTGGATATAAACAGATATCAGTCTGAAGAAGGGTTTTGGCCCAAAACGTTGTCCATTTCCTTCGCTCCATAGATGCTGCCGCACCCGCTGAGTTTCTCCAGCATTTTAGTCGACCCGTTGATATAAACGGGTCTGTGGGTCCCCATCCTACCCCTTCCAAAATCCACAATCAGTTCCTTGGTTTTGCTGGTGTTGAGAGCCAGGTTATTGTGCTGACACCATTTGGTCAGTTGGTCGATCTCACTTCTATACTCTGACTCGTCCCCATCAGTGATACGTCCCACAACAGTGGTGTCGTCAGCGAACTTGATGATGGAATTGGCACAATGACCGGCTACGCAGTCATGAGTATAGAGTGAGTACAGCAGGGGGCTGAGCACGCAGCCTTGAGGTGCTCCCGTGCTGATTGTTATCGAGGCTGGCACATTTCCACTCGGTGGAGTTTTCCCAACAACTGGGGAATTGGTTGTAGAACTGGGGCAAATGTGCATACATTCTATATTTATAGTTCATAACAGATTTTAAAATAACTTCACACAGGAAGTTAGCAGATGCTTGGGTATATGACATCATTTACATTTTCAAACGGGACTTGCACCAGCTTCAACGGTTTCCTTAATGGTTGCTGGGGAATATCCAAATGTGTGACCAATGCTGAGATATGCTGCCCATGGTTAGTTGGGAAAACTTCATCCATTCAGACGCTGGGCAGCTGAATTTCTCCGGCACTAGTTTTTCAGTGCAACTTCTTTGCACATGCAGAAAAGCAGAACTTGTGCTAGCACTCTCTCGCCTTCGAGTTGACACAGTGAAACTGGCCTCTTTTGTTTTTGCAAATAAGTTACCTTTAAATTAAAAGCAGATTTTTCACAGGGTTAAAATGATAGGGAATACTAATGTAAAAGAATTCTAACTCTTCGATGACAATTTTAATTCAGCGCGTAAAGTATTTTTTCAACTGGCATATTTGAAGATTCTAATAAAAAAGAACGCGATGAGCGTGCTTGGAAACTGCCACTTAATTTGTTATCTTTATGCACTTGTTTGTATTAAATAAAGATTCAGATAAAAGCAATATGGTATAATGGTTAACAGCAGCCCGCCTTGTGTTACATTTCCCAGAAGACATGCATTGAACAGGTGCGAAGTAGCTAAATTTGTTGATCCGGCCCATAAATGTTCAAAATGAATGACACAGTAACACAACTACTTATATTTATAGGAAGGAATTGCAGATGCTGGTTTAAACCGAAGATAGACACAAAATGCTGGAGTTACTCAGCGGGACAGGCAGCACCTCTGGAGAGAAGGAATGGGTGACGTTTCGGTTCGAGACCCTTCTTCAGACTAGTCAGGGGAAAGGGGAATAAGAGATATAGACAGTAATGTGGAAAGATATAGAACAGATGAGTGAAAGATATGCAAAAAAGTAATGATGATAAAGGAAACAGGCGGGGTGAGAAATAAAAACCTGGTGCGACTTGGGTGGAGGGAGAGGCAGCGTAGAGGTTACTTGAAGTTAGAGGAATCAATATTGCCTCCTCCATTGCCAGAGTCAAGAGTGTTTTACTGTTATATGTCCCAGATAGAACAATGACATTCCTACTTGCTGCAGCACAACAGAATATGTCAACATTGTATACTGTAAACAATATGATTAACGAGAGAAAAAAGTGCAGTGTGTATATACACACACACACGTACATACATACATATTCAAAAAACAAACAATAGTAGTGCAATAATAATAATAATAATGATAATAATAATAGTCATAATAATAGGCTGTTATAGTTCAGAGCTTATTTGTTGTGTTTCATAGCCTGATGGCTGTAGGGAAGCACCTGTTCCTGAACCAGGACGTGACAGTTTTCTGGCTCCTGTACCTTATTCAGTGGTGAAATGTGTGGCCAGGGTGGTGTGGGTCTCTGATGATGCTGGCTGCCTTTTTGAGGCAGCGACTCCAACAAATCCCTTCGATGGTGGGGAGGTCAGCGCCGGTGATGGACTGGGCAGTGTTCACAACTTTTTACATTCTTTCCCTCTCCTGGCATTTAAGTTGCCAAACCAGGCCATGATGCAACCAGTCAATATGCTCTCTACTGTACACCTGTAGAAGTTCAAGAGAAACCTCTTTGACATACCAAATCTACGTAATCTTCTCAGGAAGTAGAGGCACTGATGTGCTTTATTTATAATTGCATCAGTGTGCTGGGTCCAGGAAAGATCTTTGGAAATATGCACGCCCAGGAATTTGAAGTTTTTGACTCTCTCCACAATCGTCCCGTTGATATAAACAGGATTGTGGGTCCTCATCCTTCCTCTTCCAAAGCCCACGACCAGTTCATTGGTTTTACTGACATTGAGAGCCAGGTTGTTGTGCTGGCACCATTAGGTCACTTGATCAATCTAACTTCTATACTCTAACTCATCACCATCTGTAATTAGTCCAACAACGATCGTGTAATCGGTGAACTTGTGAATGGAGTTTGCACTGTGACCGGATACACAGTCATGAGTATAGAGTGAGTAGAGCAAGGGGCTGAGCACGCAGCCTTGGAAGGGGATGATGGTATTGAACGGCTAAACGCACATTGGAGGAACAGCACCTCATATTTTGCTTGGGCAGGCATGAATATTGATTTTTCAAGCTTCAAGTAAATACGGCATTCCCTCTCTCTCCATCCCTCTCCCACCCAAGTCACACCAGGTTCCTGTTCTCATCTAGCAAAGCTAACAATGGCCTGTTTCCTTTATCATTGTTAGTTTTTTGCATATTTTTCATTCATTTGTTCTATATCTCTCTACTTTGCTGTCAATATCTCTTGTTTCCCTTTCCCCTGACTAGTCTGAAGAAGGATCTCGAGCGTCACCCATTCCTTCTCTCCAGAGTTACTCCAGCATTTTAGAAACATAGAAACATAGAAATTAGGTGCAGGTGTAGGCCATTCAGCCCTTTGAGCCTGCACCGCCATTCACTATGATCATGGCTGATCAACCAACTCAGTATCCCGTACCTGCCTTCTCTCCATACCCTCTGATCCCCTCAGCCACAAGGGCCACATCTAACTCCCTCTTAAATATAGCCAATGAACTGGCCTCAACTACTCTCTGTGGCAGAGAGTTCCAGAGACTCACCACTCTCTGTGTGAAAAAAGTCCTTCCAATCTCGGTCCTAAAGGATTTCCCCCTTATCCTTAAGCTGTGACCCCTTGTCCTGGACCTCCCCAACATCGGGAACAATCTTCCTGCATCGAGCCTGTCCAACCCCTTAAGAATTTTGTAAGTTTCTATAAGATCCCCTCTCAATCTTCTAAATTCTAGAGAGTATAAACCCAGTCTATCCAGTCTTTCTTCATAAGACAGTCCTGACATCCCAGGAATCAGTCTGGTGAACCTTCTCTGCACTCCCTCTGTGGCAATAATGTCCTTCCTCAGATTTGGAGACCAGAACTGTACGCAATACTCCAGGTGTGGTCTCACCAAGACCCTATACAACTGAAGTAGAACCTCCCTGCTCCTATACTCAAATCCTTTTGCTATGAAAGCTAACATACCATTCGCTTTCTTCACTGCCTGCTGCACCTGCATGCCTACTTTCAATGACTGGTGTACCATGACACCCAGGTCGCGCTGCATCTCCCCTTTTCCTAATCGGCCACCATTTAGATAATAGTCTGCTTTCCTGTTTTTGCCACCAAAGTGGATAACCTCACATTTATCCACATTATACTGCATCTGCCAAACATTTGCCCACTCACCCAGCCTATCCAAGTCACCTTGCAGTCTCCTAGCATCCTCCTCACAGCTAACACTGCCCCCCAGCTTAGTGTAATCCGCAAACTTGGAGATATTGCCTTCAATTCCCCCATCCAGATCATTAATGTATATTGTAAATAGCTGGGGTCCCAGCACTGAGCCTTGCGGTACCCCACTAGTCACTGCCTGCCATTGTGAAAAGAACCCGTTTAATCCTACTCTTTGCTTCCTGTTTGCCAGCCAGTTCTCTATCCACATCAATACTGAACCCCCAATGCCGTATGCTTTAAGTTTGTATACTAATCTCTTATGTGGGACCTTGTCGAAAGCCTTCTGGAAGTCCAGATACATCACATCCACTAGTTCTCCCCCATCCACGCTACTAGTTACATCCTCGAAAAATTCCACAAGATTCGTCAGGCATGATTTACCTTTCGTAAATCCATGCTGACTTTGTCCAATGATTTCACCACTTTCCAAATGTGCTGCTATCCCATCTTTAATAACTGACTCTAGCAGTTTCCCCACTACCGATGTTAGACTAACTGGTCTGTAATTCCCCGTTTTCTCTCTCCCTCCCTTCTTAAAAAGAGGGGTTACGTTTGCTACCCGCCAATCCTCAGGAACTACTCCAGAATTTTGTGTCTATTTTTCTTACTTAAATTTGTATGCACCTTTAGTATAGAAAATGATCCCAAATATGGGCAGACTTATACTAGTGTTTATTGGACACTTCGTGACAGATGTCCCAGACAAGGTTTGTACTCCTCTTTTAATTATTTGATTTGAAGTTATGATTTGATTGGCTTTATTGCCAAGGCAGTGTGTAGGTCGTATAAGGTTATTTCAAGTTGCATTTTACGATATTGCGGAAGCAGTGAGCGGGTAAAGTCGAGGAACTATTTGTATTTCCCTGATCCTCAGGATTTCTTAATCTAGTTCCAGTCTGAAGGCACGGGGCGGACTAACAGACAAACGTCAAAGGAGACTTACGAGTGAAAGTGATGCACTTCAACATTGATGGGAAAAAAGGAGATCGGAGGCAAAGGGTTTAAGATAGGGAGTCTGCCGGTTAGGCTCCAGTCAGATGCAAACAAGTGATATAGGTTGAAGATGAGAGGGAAAAGGGATTGGCGGAGGTTGATCAATAGATAAGTGTCAGAGAATGTGGATCAATTAATAGATAGATAGATAGATAGATAGATAGATAGATTCTTTCAGAATGTGGGTTGTGAGGGACGATTGGAACTGGAAGATGTTATAGAGATGAGGAAGGGTGAAGCTGTACTGGGATTTTCTGATTAAAGAGGATTTCAAATAAAGAGGAAGCAGAAGCCACGTTAAGTCCAGTGGAAATGCTGGGCCTGGGGTTTCAGGCTTTCAGAATCTTATGGCTGGTCAGGAGGGAACTGGGGTAGTAAAGGTCAAAGGTTGCAAAGACATGGTGGATGAGAGAAGTAATTTTGATGCAAGTGGGTCATGTTGCCTTATAATATCACCAGCAGCTTCATCAGATTATCAGATCATAAGTTGAAGGAGCAGAATTAGGCCATTCGGCCCATCAAGTCTACTCCACCATTCAATCATGGCTGATCCACTTCTCCCTCTTAACCCAATTCTCCTGCCTTCTCCCCATAACCTCTGACACCCGTACTAATCAAGAATCTATCTATCGCTGTCTTAAATATATCCACTGATTTGTCCTCCACAGCCTTCTGTGGCAAAGAATTCCATCGATTTGCCAGCTTGTTCCTGCATTGTCACATCTTGTGGGGTCTTGGTGAGCCATGAGCTCTCATTCAGCTTTCCCTCTCATTCAGATCCACAAAGATATTTACAAATGTATCTGGTAGCTGCTTTCTGTTGAGTGTAGAGGTTATATCTGCAGTGCCCTGTCCCCTTATCGGGTCTTATGTTTGAACTGTGTGGCTGGGGTGTGAGGTTATGAAGGATTACTACTGGGACAGCACCCCCTCCCTCAGATGTTGCTCTGATCCCCATCACTGGCAGACAGGCCGGGAGAGGCCAAACCACAGCATCATTGCTAACAGCTGATATTAGTTTGGCCACCTGAACCGTGTCAGCCTAGTTCCTATAAATCCCAGGCATGCAGCTATAAAAACCAGAGTGAAGAAGGAAAAGGTTGACAGAAGCAGCTGAGGTACAGTGAAAAGCTTTTGTTGCGTGGTATCCAGTCAGTGGAAAACAATACATGTTTACAATTGAGCCATTTACAGTGTATAAATAGGCAATAAGGGAATAACGTTCAGTGCAAGGTGAAGCCAGTGAAATCTGATCAAAGATAGTCTGAAGGGCCTGTCCCACCAGCATGCAACTCTATGCGATTAGCGCGACCTAACGTGGTTGCTTGAGCCATCCGGCGTCGTGGGGCCGGTCCCACTTCGATCGCCGGAGCCGTGCGGAATTGTGCGGAGTTCGTCCCGACATCGCGCGGGGCTCCGAAAAACTGACTATGTTCAAAAATTCCGCGCGGCAACGGCTTGTCGGCTCGCAGTCGCCTCGACGCATTACACGCCGTCCCGACATCGTGCCTCCGTGAACCTATCTGTAGGTGCCTCCGTGACCCTTTATGTGTGTGGCTCCGTGGCCCTCTGTGTGTGTGCCTCTGTGCCCCTCTCTGTCCTGGCGAACTTACCTTAAGACTTTGCACCAAGTTCGCCTCACTTTGCGCCGCATTGCGCCACTCCGCGCGGCCCCTGCTGCCGGTTTGGTTGCGTTTGCCGCATGCAGGCGCATGCTGGTGGGAACGGCCCTGTACAGGGGATCACCCGACCTCCGCGCGGCCCCCACTTCTAGTTTGATCGCGCTCATTGCATGGAGTTGCATGCTTGTAGGACAGGCCCTTGAGGGTCACCAATGAGGTAGATAGTAGTTCAGGACTGCCCTCTCGCTGTGGTAGGATGATACTAAACTAGAAGAGGAGGAGACAGAGTGGAAGAGAGGGAGAGAAAGTGTGACGCCTTGCTACTAGTTGTGTTCCCCCATTGCAGGTTCAATGAATGAACCACTGGGAACAAACCTGACATCACCGGCGCCACCGTGTGGCCAAGACTGGGCTGCTGGGAAGAGGCCGTAGACAGCCAGTGCCTCTGTACTGAGGGTATGACTGAGTGGCCGGGGCAAGCCGGAGATGCCAGCACCTCTTCCTCCCCATGGACAATGAGATGTCGTACCCACACACCGAGGACAAAGCGGAGCCGCCAGGATAAGCCGGAGAATGCCAGCGCTGCCTCTCCAAGCACAAAGCTTAGGCACCAGGAGAAGCCTGAGACCACCAGCGCCTCCTCTTGAAGCAAGGGTGAACTACAGGGAGTGGCGTCAGATCACCATGCCTTTGCCTTTGAAGACTAGGACTGAGCTGCCGGGACTAGCCTGAGTTTGCCACCGCACATGCACCATAACAGTTAGAGACAGCACCCCCATGCAGTCCTGGGCTTTCTTACCATTGTAAATAAACTCCATACAGGAGTTCACCCGTCTGCGAGTGTCAATGTGTCACTGCCAAAACTGGTGTCACCCCACAACCACAGTACACTGTCCTTTACAAGTTCAACAAACTCTGCTTTTTTCCTCTGCCCATGCTTTAGACTTTTCATTTTCAGTTTGCATTTGCCCATTAGTAACACATTTGGCCATTTGGGTATCGTTAACACTTGATTTGTCTCATCAATCTTCCTTAACTAATTTCTTAAGAACGATGGTATATGTTCCGTTACGGTCTGCGTAGTGGAGCATGTAACACCATTCTTAAGAAGCACGGCTTCTCTTCCTTATACTTGCAGAGTGCCAGAGATGTGTGTTGCATTCTTGGTCTCCTCTACTCTGTTCACTTGTTTCATTTCCTCCCTGCCTCAGCTCAAAATCATGACCCCCCACCCCCACCCCCCCCAACCATGTGATACACTCCTCACAGGAACTGTAGTCAGTTTGTCCAACAATGTGCAGGAAGGAACTGCAGATGCTGGTTTAAACTGAAGATAGACACAAAATGCCTGAGTAACTCAGCGGGACAGGCAGCATCTCTGGAGAGACTGAAGAAGGGTCGTCCATTCCTTCTCTCTAGAGATGCTGCCTGTCTGGCTCCAGCATTTTGTGTCTATCTTCTGTCCAAAATTGTGAATTGGCTTTGCCTCTTTATAGTTGCTTTTGGCATCCTGCTCTCTGCAGTCTACCTGCCTCTGCATGAATATTGATTGATTTTACTACACTTGGCACTCTCTTTCATTTCTCCTTTGTCCATTTATGCGCTTCACCACAATATTTGCATACTCTACATGCTTGCTGTTGCGTGCTTCTGTTTGGCTGGATGCATAGAATTGTATTGTCAGCAATTCATGTCATCAACTGAGTGTCACAGGGCTGAACATGCTTTGCAAGGTTTAAGACTGCGTTCGTTACCAGAGCCTCTTTCAGACCATCAGCCGCTGAAATCACCAATAACTGTAGATGTAACACGATGGATGCAACTGTGGGTCGTCTATTGTGATGTGTCAATGCTGAAGTGAATACGGACTATTTTTATTGCACACACTTAACTCACCTTCTCAAAATCTTCTAATTGTAACAAATGTTAGATATCGACTCTATCCAAAAGGTAGGAACATATTGAATATCTAAAAATGAGGATCTCAACAGCAGATAACTTTGCATCAACTAAATGGCCGTTTGCCAGCACTATTTACCTACAAGGTTCTGGAGAGTTGTCTGAAGCCTACACTTCCTACGTGTAAAACCTGGCACTACTTCATTCATTGTTCTGTGGTCTCCCACGTAAACCTCACAAGGCATGTGAGGGTGGCTGGATCGCAGAAGGCAAAGAAAGGGGGCTTTTTCTGGTTGGCTGCCAGTGACCAGTGGGTTTTCTCGCAGTGCTCTGCTTTCATTCCACATCCCAAAGTGTTTAGTAGGTTAATTGACCTCGTAAAATTGCCCCTCGTGTATAGGAAGTGGATGGGAGAATGGGATAACATAGAACTAGTGTGAATGGGTAATTGACGGTGGGTGTGTTGAATGGCTTGTTTCCATGCTGTATCCCTATATGCTTAAAAGTCTGATCTTGGATGTGTGTGTATTATTTGTTTGTGTATAATCACATCTTCTCTTAAAAACGACGTGCTAACGGTAAAATTTTTACATATTCTGGTAGAGATTTTTCCTGTGGAGTCCACAATCGCCCTATCTGAAAATGTCATGCTTTATTTCTTGAGTTATTAATGAAAATGTTCCAAAATCAGACAAAACTGAAATAAAAATGACTGTCTTTCGCTGATGACATCACAATGAATCTGCATGCAGTCTTCCATGCCCCCTCCTCCTCCCCCCCCCCCTCCTCCCCCCCCCCTGTTATTCAAAAGGCGCAAGTCGGGCTCTGGATTGAAGCCACAGAACTCGCAGTCCTTCGGTTGACGCCTGCTGCCCACTGCCCGGCTAACTCCCCTCCTCCTCTCCCCTCCTCCTCTCCCCCCCTCCTCTCCCCCTCCTCTCCTCCCCCCTCTCCCCCCTCCTCTCCCCCTCCTCCTCTCCCCCTCCTCTCCTCCCTCCTCTCCCCCCTCCTCTCCCCCTCCTCCTCTCCCCCTCCTCCTCCTCTCCCCCTCTCCCACTCTCCCCCTCCTCCCCACTCCCCTGCTCTCCCCCCCTGCTCTGCCCCCTCCTCTCCCCTCCCCTCCTCTCCCCTCCCCACCTCTCCCCTCCCCACCTCCCCCCCCTGCTCTCCCCTCCCCACCTCTCCCCTCCCACCTCCCCCCCCCCTCCTCTCACCTCCCCTCACCTGGCTTCTCTGCCTGCTGCCCAGCCTCCCGCCCTGCTCCCCTCCTCGTTTTCCACCACCTCCTCCTTCCCCCCCTCCACCTCTCCCCCCCTCCTCCTGTCCCCCTCCTCATCTCCCTCCTCCTCCCCCCACCTGCGCCCCCCACCTACTCCCCCGCTCCTCCCCCTCTCTCCCCTCTCTCCCCCTCTCTCCTCCCCTCGCTCCCCCCCTCACTCTCCCCCCTCTCTCCCCACCTCTCCCCCTTCTTCTCCCCCCCCCCTCACCTCCCCTCACCCGGCCTCTCTGCCCGCAGCCCGGCCTCCCGCCCAGCTCCCCTCCTCCTCTCCCCCATTCTCCCCCCTCTCTCCAAATCCTCTCTACCCCCTCTCTCCAAACCCCTCTCTCCCCCCTCTGCCCCCTCTCACCCCCCCCCCCCCATCCCGTGCATGAGTGGATAGGGCGGGGATGGGGTAAAAGGAGCGAATCATTAATATGAATATAATATCAAGGGGGGTGGTTAGTGTGTGTGTGTGATGCTGCAGGCCGCCCCTGCCTGCAGCCGTGCATTGATGGGACAGGACGCAACGGGTGCCACTTGGTCTTGTACAAATTAATCATCTCCATTCCCCTGTCTCCAGATCGTGATCTCCAGAGGTGCTGCCTGATCTGGTGAATTACCTCAACACATTGTGTTTTTTTACTCTCAATACCTAATGGTTTTGTCCCACCTTGCCTCCATATTCACCCTGTCCCAGCAAACACCAACCACATTTCTATCTTTGGTCTAGAAAGCAAGTCTGACCCCATTATCTCCACCATTCATGGGGAGGTTTTCACTCATCATGCATTTAAGCTCTAAAATTTGGTTCATAAGGCAAACAATTCATAACTTTACTCTTTGGTTACCTTCCCTTCCTCCTAATGTTCATTGCTTTTCCTGTCAATCACCCCGGGGAATGCATTATTTTTTGCTAGTACTAACTAAATGAAGTCCTCACTTACATTGCTTGAGATTTTCAGAGTTGCTGCTTTAAAGCACTTCCAGCACCAGAGACCCAGGTTCGATCCTGACTACGGGTGCTGTCTGTACAGAATTTATACGTTCTCCCCGTGACCTGCGTGCGTTTTCTCTGAGAACTTCGGTTTCCTCCCACACCCCAAAGACGTACAAGTTCGTAGGTTAATTGGCTTGGTACATATGTAAAAATTGTCCCTCTGTGTGTAGAATAGTGTTAATGTGCGGGGATTAATGGTCGGTGCGGGCTTAGTGGACTGAAGGGCCTGTTTTCACGCTGTATCTGTAAACTAAACTAAACTAAACAGCACAGGTTTTGCAATATTTTGCAAGCTGTAAAGTCCCCTCCTAAGGTGCCACGGGGGCTATCAGGGAGCTGTCAATGTTGTAAATAAATGATGGTAAATGTTAAGCAGTGGACGGAAAAATATCAGTCACCTAATGCATCCAGACAGAGAAAACATCCCCAGCAGCCAGTGATATGTTATTCTGATCTCTGCTTTTTTAATTCACCCTTGTTTGCAGTTTTCATAAGAGGGAATTCAAGCATAAAATCCTGTAATTTTTTAAGTGACAGTAGAGCACGGATGGTTCATCACATCCCCGAGTGGAAGTTGTCTAATTGCAAGATAAATAACAGTGTTAAGTGCCTTGTGAAAGGAAGCCTCACTTTTCCTTAGCTGTTTGTGGAATCTACTTTAGTGAAGGAGTTGCATTATTTGCAAATTACACCAGACTAATTGAATTAATGAGATAGAAAGTAGGGCCTGATTGCTCGTCCCGGAGTGTGGAGGAAGTGGTTTCCCAGACAACAGTTAATCAAATATTGACTTGATAGCTGGAATAGAAGCATGTAAGGATGGCTGTGTTTAATGCTTGACTGTATTGATTGCTTAATTGGAGGTAGAACTTTGGTGCTTCACTGGTCAATTACCTGATCTAATTTCACCTTACATTGTTGAATGTAATGATCACCAATCACTATCTGGCGGGGTGCATGGTTTTACCGCAAGTGATTCTCAGATTGCCGCAATGATTAGCAGACAGAAAGGAACCCAATAAACAATGATGGTGGAATAACACTTCTTTCACACTTTGCAGTTATTTAAACAATATTAATTGCAGAAACCTTTTAATGGAAATGATCAGAGTCAATTTATGCACAAGTGCTAATATGTGGGGACAATTCCTG